>DWLO01000056.1:0-30261 GCA_018245335.1 Dalla quadristriga
ACTTCAAATTGAAATGACTACGAAATTTGCCTACTTTGTAGACAGTGTAACATGTGTCTCTTTAATTCTAATGTGTTTTTGAACCGGACAAAATTGCAGAAGAGTTTATTGCGTGTCCCCAAAAATTTACTTTTTTGAGTTAAGCCAGTATATAATTAAGCGTGCGATATATACGCTCGCTTATTCGTCGGCGCTGTGAAAATACATTAACCTCTTCTACCCTATTACGTTCGACATGACGTGTATCTATATATCACTTATATCGTTAGCAGCAAAACGAATAAGATGTTTTCTTGCCTGAAATTATATCGAGATAATAGACACAGGTGTCTCATGATGGTTATTTTTTAATTTATTTTTTATTTGGATCTTGAGAATTAAAGACAGTGCACTGCAAATAATATTATTTATTATTATTATTTTACTCTTTATTGTACATGACAAAAGCAGCGATTTCTTCCAGACAACCACACGATGAGGAGGGAAAGAATACAGCTATGAACAAGGTAGGGTGCAGAAGAAAAGAACATATGGAAAAATTACATGAAATTAGCATTTAAATATACGTGATAACGAAGCACACATGAGAGAAAACAAAAGAAAAGAATGCCAGAAACAGAAGAACAGAAATACATAAATACATAAGTGAGTTTGCGGAATAATTTTTGTTAATAGCGTATTATTACTAGTAGGACTACTACTACGAAACGAATATCCGGATTCTGATCAATCCGTTCTAATTTTTTGTTTAATTTCTTGTCAATTTACTTTTTTACATGAAGTATGTTCTACTATTACCAACTTAATTATGAATTACTCTACATAGCTAAAGTTACTAAACTGTACAATGAGAATAAAAATAAGGAAGTAAGTTTACCCAAGAGGTTTTACTGCTGCCTTTTCTCAAATTGGAAAAGCAGACACGGTTCGAATCTACGCTACGGAACTTGGCTAATAAAAACTTTCATTGTTACCCGATACTATCAGCTAAGAAACTGTTTCATTCAAGCCGAATGCTCCTATTTCGACGGAAAATCACTCCAAACTTTTTGGGTTAAATGACACTCAGATATCGTTAAGAGTAGCTACGTAACAAACCCTCATCGATACTTACGTAGTTAGTTTGCTATATCTATAATCTATATATAAATAAATAGGCAAAGACGAAACAGTTCAGTACATTTTTCTCCTCTGATTGTCAATCGATTTCCTATTTTAATTTGTTTGGTAGCTATTGACGAGCTTTACTTGTTATGAATAAAAAACAAATCGATTTTTGCCAGGTCTTTTCTTTTTTAATTTTCAATAATGATTATGGTATTAATAATACCCTTAATTGTACACCAATACATTGGACAAAAGCAAGTACCTACCTACATAATAATATAAACTGCGTCGTATCATAAAAAAGCGTTTTCTTCCAGACAATCGGGGTGTGGAGTAAATTAGACGTGGTTGGAGGAGTTAGGAGCTAGTGTTGGATAGATAGTTAGAGTATACCTATAATTATATATTTCAATAAGTAGCTACCGACAGTATAACTTTTCGCCAGTTATTCAGCTTACTTAACAAGCAACATAAAGATTAATCTTAACAGTTTTGGAAACGTGATTAAAACTTATAAGATAAAATGTTAGATCTGTAAGTAGATACGAGTTATGAAATTTCATAAGTCCATGACTATTATAAATACCAATGTTTAATTATACAATCTATGTACTGGTTGTACAATCAATACGATTTTATAACCTATAGAATTAATAATAACTTTTACTCTAACTCTTAACCTTTTAACTCTACAATTTTTATTTTTATAGTATAACTGTCTATGTTCAAAATTGCGTGTTACAGTAAATCTACAGGTAGAAATGATTGCTTCAGATTTTGTCAGGCGGATGAGGCACGCTTCAATAATTAAAACCCGGATTCCTAGAGCTGTGGGCGGCATTTAGGTACAACATTTTCTCGAGGAAATCTAATTAAAACGTTGATCCGCAAGATCCCGCCGAGCGTACAAACTTTGCGGATTCCACGCTCCGTGTCGGATAATGACTCGACGAATTCCTCAGATGTCTCCGTCGGCAAATGTTTTCGTTCTCGCTATAATAGTAGCTTCAAATGAAACGTTGACTCACGTTTTACTATATACAGTGCACGGTACTTTTTTACCCGCCATAAATTTCATCGAATATCGTATTGCTCTGGTTGAGTATATTTAGCATGATAGAATAAGTACCTACCTACTTATGTTCGAAGAACAAATGCATGTAGGTATTGCAATGACCAAAAATACAAGGAAACTAATATTTTACTTATGTATTAGGTAACTTTATTTATATCATTGAAAAAGAGCTATAGTTATTCCTATAAAGCTACCAGACTTAAACTTCTGAATGTTTGCGGTGCTAGAAGAAAGTCTTTCTTCGGATAATCTCTTACTCGGCGTCGTGAGCACGTACAAACAATATTTAACTATGAGTATTAATATAAAACAATATAACGGCGTTGCTTAAGAGTTCGCTACATAAAGCGCGCCCCGAGAATAAATGGATTACTTATGTCCACGGTGCGCCATCTAGCGGGGGGTGCGCGAAACCATATGAGTTATTGTTATTGCATGGATTTCCCCGCTTCCGGTCGTGTTTTCACTTACACCCCTCTTGTAAGAAAACTCGTAAAAATCTGGCCGAAATATCGTATTAAATTGAATGATACAATTTACAAACAGGATAACATTAGATACCCCTAATACTCCATTTGTATTGGCGTCTAATAAAAACATAAAACACCCAGCATATTTCCAGTTTTATTCTCTGTTTTGGAGTGAAATTTGTACCGACGACGTTTCTTTCTTTAAGTACCGATACAGGAAATTAAACCAATCAACTTAAATAAAGTTGATATGAACTTCCGAATAACACGTTACATACACCACATGATTAGATTAGGCAAATTTCCTACTTTTTAAGTAAAGGAGTTTATGCATCGACATTTAGTTTTGAGGACTTATTTTTTAGACGATTTTATTAACTAATTAATGAAATTGTGGAAGGGTACAAATTTTCAATTCTGTAAAACGTAGACCCTGCAAATATTACTGGAGTGATGGAGTGAGGAGGTATCTGGGTTTTAGAGTGGCAATGGGTGCACATGCTTTGGTTGCTTAAGTAGGTATACCCTATAGGATATTAATGGATGATTTGTGATATCATTACAGATAGGTTTCATTTATTAAAACTAGTCATTTGTTATCAATGAATTTGTTTGTAAAGATAAATCATTGGGATATCTAAATTATTAGGAAGATTAATACTTAGGTACTGAAAATAATGGAAAATTATACTTGTAGTTGGTATTAAAATTTTACTGGCTTTACTTTAAGGCGTGCGGTTCTTATACATAAATAAAAGGATGCATGCTTCTAAATTCACCTGCTCACTATAATAAAGGCTAGGGCTAAATGGTTAATAAATTGATAATACTTCTATCTTTTATATATACTCTGTAACTACCTATAACAGATCTATTTACTTTAAGTACAAAACGTGTATGCAGCTGGTTTTTTTATATTTCTATTTTTTTATTTCAGTCAACACTTTGCTTACAGTAAAAACAAAACACAAAAGTGATAAAACTGCGTAAATATTTTTTGCGCTAAGGTTTTTAAGGTAATTGTAATTGCGTTAGTATATTCTTACTAAAATTGTCGAATGCCTTACGGCAGGCTAGTAGGAAACAGTTTTCCGGACAAAATACAAAAATTGCTTCACGACTCTTACGAATCTTTATTTATTCACATCTCTAGTAATGTTTGCTATAACAACATGCAGTTGGTAATATGCAATATGTAGTGTAGTATGTAATTTATTTATTTCAGTAACTTCCCACTATTGACTTCCATACGAAATATATATATACCTCTACTTTCTTTTAATCTCATAAGGAGCATTTCAATTGTTTATAATTAAGTATGTCTACAATAAATTTGTGACCAATTTCCTTACGTCAGATGTTAAAAGATTCTTTAAATATATAATGCCAACACATAGGAAATCTCAGAAGAGTTGTTATGAAAGATAAATACATAATACAGACGAGGCGAAGTGGAACGCTAGCGGTCTTATTAACGGTGGCCGTAAACTGAACGAAGCTTCGTTAGCCGGAGTCAGCCGGACACATATTTCACATTGAGGGAACACCCGCGTCGCTACTGCCCTCAATGACTCGGAATAGGCTCAGTGGCTCAGTGGCTCCTTTATAGGATACGAGCCTTTTCTCGCGGCTCCGCCCGCGTATTATTCCCTTATATACCCTTCAGGAATAGTAAATTTGTTTGAGATGAAAAGTCATTCTCCGGCCCCTAAACTATCAATATGCAAAAAATCACGTCGATCCGTCGTCACTATTGCAGCACGAAAGAAGGACAAGGCAACAAAAACACGATAAGTAGTAAGTATTCAAAGAACCTGCTCTGGATATGGAAACTAAATTTTTTAGTCAGAAATTAGTTATTTAAAAGCATTAGAATGATTCGGGTAGAACTGTGGTTTTCAGTATGGTTAGTTAAGAACCCAGTGCATTTGTTCAATCCGAGTCATAGTTTATAAAGTGAGTATACAGTTACCCATTCAGTTTTTTTTAAATATTAAAAAAATAAATTATACTCGTATAAAAATAAACGTACACCATAATAAATTGTGTTGGTTGTTTGATGGGCCTTAAATTACGAAGACCTCCTAATTAATCCACAGGAGCGTTCAGGTGGAATCATATGTAATGATTAGTCACCTATCACTAGTATCACATTATTATCGGCTCTCATGAAGAATATTTTATACGGATTATAGAACAACTAGCTATCAAACAAGTTCGCCTGTTATACGTGGAGAGGTAGATAAATCTATTTCTGCTCTTTGCTTATCATTTTCGGATCTATCAGTATCTACAGTAATTTACAAGAACAGTACAAAACATGATTATTGAAGAGTTCAACCGTGTCCTAGTATATTATTTTATCGAATAAGTTATAGCTGTTTATGACCTATTCGATCATTCGCTACTGTCTGTATCGTACCTTATAATTGAGGTAGGTATCTATAACACACTAATTCATTAATATGAATTATTGACAAAACCTTATTTCTTCAATTCAAAAATGGAATGTTATATAAGGTAACATTAACGGTTGGGTAAACCAGTAAAAATATGAAGGTTTTAAATAAAAGTTATTAATAAAAGGACCAGGCGAAATAGTTTATGTGTTCTCTTCGTTACTTAAAACCGTATCAGTATGTTAATATTCAGGTTAGGTATTGGCGATAATTAGTGGTGCTTAAAGACTGATAATTTAAAGTGAAGACAGCATTTCACCTTTAAATTTGTTTGTCAGTGTAATAAGTGAATGAACCGAGTAATAACAAAACATGTTGGTAGCTATTATAGTTACTGAGTTATCTACTGTGGTTCTGACCATATTGCTTATAAGATCTATATTTATTTTATATAAGAAAATGTTTAACTTCAATATCTAGGTACTAACTAGATTACCTACTAGCGTACGAAGATTTCTAATTAATTTTCATTAAGACTTTCAAAACCTATTCTATTCCTTTAGCAAAATTCCAGCTATTCTCGCACCAAATTTCATAAGAACCCCCTCAGTAAATTTATCGTCATTGAGTAACCAACAATTATATCCATCCATCCATACAACCTCATAAACTTTCACATTGAGTTATAGTAGTAGTCGGTTTTGGAATAAATCAATATATATATAGTATTGTATATTCCCATAATAACGTCCGACAATAACTTCAATTCAGGTCATACAATTAATTATGCAACAAGTTAAAAAAGTAAACTCACTATCTCACATATTGTTTGCAAAATAAATTAACATCATGTTAAGAAGACACTGTTGTTCAAAAAAATACCATCAAAGACCACACAGGGTGGGCCTTGACCGGTTGCTTAAGCATCATAAATTCATTGATATGACTATTATATAGAGAATCCATAATAGCTACGGGTATCAGGTGGATTACAAAAAGATATCCACCGCCACAAAATGGTTTAAAAAGGGATTCTATATGTAAATCTTCTGACCATTAGAGCGTAGCGTGACAGGGGGAAAACATATATGATGAGAATACTTAAACCTTAAGCTCAATTACTGTGTATTTAAAACAAGTACCTTAGCAGTTAAGATAAAATCAAACGCTCATTAATTACTTAAACTTACTTTGGCTAAAGGAGTGTTCACTTAAATAGCGATACAATCAAAATCAGACTCAGCACACAAGTTTATTGCTATAAATTATGTAAATGTATTGCAATCCAAACAAAATATAACATTTTCGTGTCTTGTTCTTTTGATTTATAAGTACATTTAATTAGTGCTCATTTAACACACGATATATTTTTACTCTGTATTTTTTTGTAACCTAACAGTTGATTAATGCCAACCAAAACAATGAAATGCAAGCGGCACTTATTCTGTTGATGTAATAAAATGTACTTAAATGTATAAATTTATTCATTGCTGTATTTCTTTTGTACCTATTGCATATATTTTTATCCACACTTTACTTTTGAAGAAGACAATATTCACAAGTTGATTATTCTAATAAAAGATATGCCATAGACACAAAAACAATGTTAAAAATAACTATAATATACATATTTTTTTATATATTTACTATTTCTAGATATTTTGTATAATTCATGCAGGCACTTATCTAGCAATTTTTGGTTCGGGTCTGAAATACGTGGTTGCTGGAGTTAATTCTTTATTCAGATTTTGTTTCCTTAAGCTTTCAGTCCTCAACGCATGTATGAGCTAATTTAGAATAGAATAAAATAAACTTTATTTGCACATTTAACACAACCTAAACCATTCAATTTCTTAATAACTTGGCAAGTAATTAAGAAGTTGAAACAACTATCTGCATTGAATAATATGTGACAAAAAGATCCAGCAATTTGAATATGAATATCACATAAAGTACTAACTAGACTAAAGTATACTAAGTTTTAATGACAGTTATACCTACTATCGTACCTATCATCGCTTACAACTCATTAATATTCGTATTTATAACGAACTTTATGACACTATTTACACTAACTGTCAAAATCTTAGCTCAAGGGCGCCTGTGGCCACTTAAGAGTACTGCATACTCAATTGCTATTTTTTTACATGAAAAAAGTTAAGTTTACTGCTCGGAATAATTTTTGGGCATGAAGCCATAGCAAACAGGATTCCATACCGTTTTTCACCGCCATCGCCATCTGGTTTTCGGTGTCGAAAAACACTTGGCGTGACGCCAGTCGCCGACGTCGCGTCGCATCCGCGACTTGTTTACAAGGACGTTAATTTTAACAACTAAAACAAAGGCGTTACTACTATTATACATAATAAACATGATAGATCGCAACGCACTACTTTCACGACTAAAATCTAAAACTGCACTGACTTATACTACCTAACAACCAACACGACAGTACGCTTTCTCTCCGTAGGCAAAAAAGTAATTTGAATTTTAACAGAAAATTGGGTCAGCAGGTACTAAGAAGCGCTTGCGCAACTTTATTGCTGCATTGTGTTTTGTGTATGCTATAAATGAAATTAACATACGTACTACCTACCTACCATTGAAACAAAACTTGTTCTAATCCTTACTAATATCATAAATTTTAAACTGAGTTTGTTGGTTTGATCTCCTGTCACGCTGCAACATAGCGACGGATAGATGTGGTTTTTTGCATGGAAATGTTTTTTTTATTTATAGGTATGAGAGTGGCTACTTTGTGGCATTGGCTACTTTTTAGCACGTAAGAATGCACGGATCCTGTTGGACCGATAAGGTAATTTGACGCAGGCGGAGCCGCGGGCAAAATCTCATCTGTACTAGATTTTAGAAAGATGATAATGTTACGGAATGCCATTATACTAGATTCCAAGACTATACTAGACTAGGTCTTAGTAGTCTGCTAATATTCGTTTGGTTTAAATTTCGAGATGGTAAGTAAGACTTGATCACATAATTCGATATAAAATTTTGGAAGTAAATATTAATAGGTATTAGTAACAATGCATCACGAACATTATTTTTTAAATGAAAAAAAATTTAAAATTCAAATGACAAAAATAGCACCAGATTTCGTAGTCTTACTCGCACAATGACTAACCTGAAAGAATACATTTTACTTCTCTTTGGTAGATTTAATTAACTGGCAATAGTAACATTGTAAAAATTGCAACTAACTTATCATAATTTGATTTCAAATTTATAATTTAGCTAAATTATTTTATTTCCTATCTACTTTAAAAACTAAGAAAATTTACACTGCATAACATAAGACATCGATGGCATAGGAGTAAGTAGAGGTTAATAAAATACAACATTTAAAACTACCAGCTTCGTCAGTGAATAAGAATCCACGCCATCTATAGAAAGATGTCGGAACTAACATAAGCTTCGGGCGACTGTAAAAGCTTTCATAAGCTCCGAGTCAAACAAGACTATAGCGACTTGCGCGAGCAGCGAATTGCCATCCACACGCTAAGATATGATGTTTTTTCTTAATTGTAAGTAAACGAAAAAACGTTTTCATAATCTAGCTACATCTAATATTGATATATAATAATGTATAACATTATGTGAGATAAACGCACAAAAGAAGGTAAAATATTGTGATTGGACTATAATAACATAATTTTATTCAGTTTATTTTTTTGCGTAACCAGGCTCAAGTCGACAATTAATTTATTTTATTAGTCGATCATCAAAACAGTGTTTTTATAATCGTTCTCTCTACCACAAAGCTCTACATTCAAATTTATGTTGGTATCTGCGCCATCTCTGGTTATACCGTTGAACTACAACATGGGTGTATAAAGTCAGATGTCGTCAACCTTCTAATTGTGAAACGAAATGTTAATTTAGCACTTCAATAGCTTGTAGTTTGTTTGTAAATAATATACATCGTAATGATACAATTATGTTAAAACAGATTATTTTATAAGAGATCGTTTGAGAACTCTTAACATTTAGAAGCATCACGAGAACATTCCGTTTGAATTGTGCATTGAAATATTTTTGGGAAACATATTTTTTATTTGAATAATATTTAGTAAAAATATTGTGATTTAATTTATTTTACAAAAAAATCTTCAAGCTAGTAATTTCATTAAAAAGTAAAGCAGCGATACAGCATTTATATTTTATTTTTATTATTTTTATTTAAAGGAAAACATAAATATAAAAATATAGCTAAAAAAATACCTTAATAAAAACGGTAGTAAACTGAGCTGTAGGTACCTGTACTCGCACGTTAAGTACTTTTTTATCAAACAGAATAAACGCATGCAGTACAAAGTTATTTTGAGTTCCGATATAAAGGACCACGCCCGACAAAGTATTTGTTGTATTTTAAAATATCAAAACTGTAAGCTATAGGTATAAATAATATACCATAAATCAAAACAGTAATCAGTGTCAGTGTCATTTTAGATACAATAGAACTTAATAATATATAATTTTATTTGATAATAATTTTAGTGGAAAATTACACCGACATATTGAATTAAGAGTATCAAAAATATAAGCCAAATGTTTAATACACCTATTTCTTAGACCCTTCCCAATGAACAGTATGATTTAACGCACACAAGGAAAATATTTGGTTGTGTGTTTAAGAATTTCAGCTCCTGCCGCGCCTGCTCTACAAACGCTGCCGCCATGATTGTAAATTCGCTATCTTTCTTTCTCTTACGAGAATTCCCGGCGTCGAATGAGAGGTAGAATTTATTTTGTCCCTTTTATACTGATGGTAGAGAAGAGTTTAGCTGTGGCTGATAGGAGATTGGATTATTTTAATCTTAGGAGGGGAGTGAAACATTTTAAAGTGAATGGTGGAGGTCGCATTGTTATTCAATGCATGGCTTAGATCAGCTTTCGAACGGAGCGGACATATTGCAATGGAATCTATTTTTACAATGGCGTAGCTCACTGCTCACTGGACAGTTGTTGGAACTAAATTTAGCTTTAGGTATTGTTATTGTATATTCAGTATAATTGGTATTTAAAAAAATATATACTCGAGCCAGTTCTATTTTAGTGTAGCTCGAGCTTTTCCTTACGACTTTGTCGACAGGGGACTTTGACTACCTGAAAACTGTGGAAGACCACTTATTTTATCATGCGAAAGTTTATATCTCCTTTCGAGCACTTAAAAAACATCATTTACTTTAAAATAAATAGGAGCTTAAAATACTCCAATTCAAATCTTTCAAGTCTTTGACAGTGCCACTCCCGCACTTATCCGCAAAAATATGCTAAAATAGATAACTTTATTCCACCTTCGGATAACCCCTTCTCCCGTTCTGTCTCCCCAACTCCCCCCCTTTTTAATATACCCCAAAAAGCCTCTAGCATAAAATCCGGGGCTAGTAATAACATAAAAATAGCTAAAGTATTTTAGGTACCAACCTTGTAAGCTGCAAGACGTTGCAGCTTTTGTAATGAATTTCCTTTTACACCATGTTGAAGCGATCTGAAAAAAAAGAAAAAGGAAAATTAGGTTTTTATGACGGTAAAAAAATATTCAAGACACACTGCTGCTGCAGCTGTAATTTTTTAAATGATCAGTATGGTAGTATTGCAAGTATGTTGTATGTTTAACTTTTGGTTTTTTTTTCGACATCTCAAATTGCTGCGGCAGGACCGTGTTAATATATCATACCTAACGTTTGTTCACTTTTTCATCACGATATTTTTTTATCAAATACAACAATATAATCGACATTCATTAAAGTAATCATCCCCATTCACATAAATTTTAATTTTAAAATTGCCCGACCATCTTATCAATCTTAGGATGGGTAAGCTAATTTAAATGCCGCTTGATATGAACAAGAAAAACGCATTGAAATCAAAGCTTCCGCTTGGAAGCTACTATGCCACAAACCTGAAAATATGAAAAACAGTATTTGTTATTTAAAACCTTGAACCTGAAGGTATAAGCATAAGAGAGTTGTATACACATGATAATAGCAGGATCGACATGAAACCTCTCGTAAATAAGCCTCCTACTAGGCAGGTAGTGCGGGCACGTCGGTTATTTACAACCAAGGACCTGGTAATCTTTACTAAGTGCACGTTTTACTGGCAAAGCCGGGACCTCGGCCGCACTTCACTTTATGATAAGTTAAGCAAATATTAATGACAGACAATTTACGACCACACTCCAAAACGTGTATGTATGATCTCCCGTTCCATGAGTGCGTTCCATAGTGAGTTCCATGGAATATAGAACGGCGGGAAAACAAATGACCAAGTGATTTTTAAAAATAAAGGTCATTGCTATATTATTAAAATTAATTTGAATACGGAATTCTGAGTGGAATGAAAGATATCGATCTTTACACTAGCCAGTATTTAAAATCCTTATATCCGTATGACTATGACGAGAACCCTGACTATGAAATCAATTTTTTTTATTTAATCATGAGCAAATTACCTATACTTGGACGACTCGATGGCGAGTTGGTCAGTGGCCCTGACTGACACGGCCGAGGGTTCCGGGGTCGATCCCCGCCGCAGCAGACAATTATTTGGTATTTATTATTTATACGTTTTACTAGTTAGTAATAATACAGAACAGAATAACTCCCACAGAGTTAGGAGTGCTGGATTAATTTAGTAATGTTAGTAAATATCAGTAATCGCTTATATTTTTCTTACTAGAAGCTGGTCGCAGATACGTTGCTACCCCTGAGGCATGAGATGGTCGTCTCTTGTATAAGTGTAACCGGCATCCACACCTTTCTGACCAGAACAAAATTGTTGAAGAACAATTATTCCACAGCAGAAATGGTTGTGGCGGTGGTACCACCGCGGGTGAACTTCACACAGGACCTAGTCAAAAGCAGAGGCTTTCACATGATAACGATAAATTGCTAATGTTTTAAATCACTGTTTAGCCAACATTTTGTCAAATGAACGTTTTATAATCTTACTAACATTATAAACGCGACAATTAGTTCGTTTGATACGCCTTCACGGCTCATCCATAAAACCGACCTACCTAGAATTAGTTTGAATCGCGAAATGGTTTGAATCACATAAAAGCTCATAAGATACCTACTTTTAAACTCCAATATCGATTATAAATTTAACGCAAATGAAGTAGCGGAAAACAGCTAGTTAGGTTCAGCTACATATAGGTAGCTGTAATCAGTCTCTATGTTAGTCAGTCTAATGTTGAAGCGATCCAGGAGTACTGTGTAGGAATTGATACGCAATAAACTGAATTTATTATGAGACCGCCATAAACTGGCATCTGAATGGCTAATCATCTATTAATCGCAATTTAATGCATCAACACTGTCAATAATACTTGAAAGAACAAGTGATAAAAGTTTATTGCGGGGTCGTAACAAAACGCGAGTTGTACGCTGTGGATCCCAGCGGATCCCAGTCGTACGTAGATCCCACACTCTCGCATTATCATTAGCCCTATCGCTTGTTTTGTATTCTCAGGACGGTTTTGGTCGGTAATTGCGAAATTTTCTTTTATTTTTTGGATTTGCTTTTCTTTCCGTGTTTGAAAATGAGTTCGTTTATTAAACTGAACATCATCTTTCACGTTTTATATTTATGACCAGGTTTTTCACGCGGTTACGCCCGCGTAAAATTTCCTTATAACTCCCACAGGAACCGCGCCATTTTCCGGGATAAAAAGTAGCCATGTCACTTAAGTCACTCTCCGGACTATCTCTATGGAAAAAATCACGTCGATCCGACAATTTGCCGCATCGTAAATGAAGGACAAATACACTTTAACATTAATAATTTTACGTAAGTATTTTGAAGAGTTATGTTGTGATAAATATAGGGGAAGTTTTTACAAAAGAACACTAGTTAATAATTGGAAAATGTTGCAAATTAAAAGAGAAGTTTTAAATTAATCCAAGTGTTACTAGTAAAGGATTCATGAGTCCGTATTCATTTGCGAACTGCTTACCGTACCGTATAGCCGCTTATCCACTTAAAATAAAAAAAAGTCTGTTATTATTTGGCCTATACTACAACTAACTAAACAAGGCACTGCAAGGTGCAGCAAAGGTTTAAAGCTCGATAAAAGCACACGGAAGGAGTCACAACTCCCAACAGTCACAATGCTCCATACATAACCTACCGCAAAAGTTTGACATTACAAGTGCGCCGATTGTTCCATTGTTTATCGAATAAAATTTATAGTACCTACTACTTACCGTTTATGAGAGTACATGCAAGCATGGGCATTGACCTTTAAATAGCATGATAACACGTTTTATATGACCGATTAACAGAAGTTAGGTCTGTGTACTTTTGTACCAGTATAATTTTATAGGCTAATTACTAAAGATCGGATATTTGGATGCATATTTACCTAAAGTTAATTTACTACGCATTGTGGAAGCGGCTTCTTAATTTAAATAATTATTAATATTTAAATAATTATACTTCATTTTTTTGTAAATAAATCTCGGTATTCTAGGAAATCCGTGAATACATAACTAATTGGATGCGTAGTATGGAAGCGACTTCTTTAAATTATAAAATAAATAAGTTTATAAAAGTGAGTAGGTAGCTACCTACTATAATCCTGATTGGGTGTAAGTATTACCTCACGTCACTGAAATCGGACGTTAACATTTCTCTATCTGTTTGTGTTGAACATGACAGTGGAAATGATTGGGTGTAGGTAAGTATTACCTCACGTCACTGAAATCGGACGTTAACATTTCTCTATCTGTTTGTGTTGAACATGACGGTGGAAATCTGTAAGACTAATGTAAACAATCTTAAATTTGGTTTCAATGTGTGTTCGTCTATAAATCCGGGATCACCTAAGTAACAGCTTTCTAATCAAACCACAGTAAGATCTCAATTAAGTCGTTAATCTGACAGTAAAATCGCGAAGTTATGTGAAACAAGGAAAAGAATCCGTGTAGGTCTAACCCACATACTGGAATAGAATCTTGAAAGGCAACATTCGTACGGGGGTACGTACCTACCGTTTCATTCAAAGGCTGGATCGCGGATCGTCCAAACACCGGTTGTTTAGTGATGTTGTAAATCAAATCATCAATTATCGACAACCGTTTACACTCGTGACGCCGCCGTGTAAACAATCCGGGCATTAAGATCCTGCTACCTATATTTTACGACTATTCAATTTGAGGGAAAATCGATTTTATTCGCCTGATTTCTGATCGATTCACGGATAAAGTCGCTCGTGTGTTGCGAGCTTGATGTATTCGAAGTTTTTCTTGAGGAAGTGGTATGCGGATGCGGCTGGACGGCTTGGACGCTGGATAGGCGTCCAAGTAGGAACGTACACAACTGCAAGATACTGGTATTTTTAGTTAGGCTTAGAGATCACAAAATGTCGGAAATGCTTTACAAATTTTACGTAGGTAATCCAAATCCTTACTATCATTATAAATATGGAAAGTGTGTTAGTTTCTTGGTTCAGTTTCTTATATCATGTTGAAGAAGAGCGACTGATTGACGTGATTTTTTGCATAGAAACTGTGAATGGACCGGAAATTGACATGAGGCTACTTTTATTTCAGAAAAATCCACGATTCCTGTAGGCTTTATAAGTGAATATTACACGATCCGCGGGCAAAGCCACGTTATACATAAAATAGAAAATATCCAAAAATACATTGTTATTAATTACCTAAAATACTTATCATCCTAATTTTGAATAACACATACCCTAATTGCCACTTACCTAACACATCAGAGCCTACTCTAAACACACAAAAACACTTAAAAACTTCAATAACTGAATGATTAAATAAATTATCTTGCCATTAAGAGCTTTATAATTCCGTTAGCGAGTAGCCAGCGTAAAGTCATCGAGACTACTGAGGCCATGTGAACGGCAATTGTAGCACATACATATTCAAGTCGCCAACAAAACACTAACAAATTGATATGTTTATCTACAAAGGACTATAAACTCATTCATTCCGGCCCACCCTTTATGAAAGGGATCCACCCTTCTTATTTAAAAAATTGCAAAATGTAACATAAATAATAAAAAAGTCCATCTTCCCTCGGTGTCCCCTATCTCCGTGATATAATTTTGGCCAGCTCATAGTTCCGGGGAAATGGCCCATGATGCTTGGGAAATTTAAACGCTATACATTATTCATACTCCGATCGTAAAAGCTTAAAAAGATTTCGTTTATCCCGAAATGGTTTAGTAAGGAAAGATAAGATATTATCAATTTACCTTGGAAAATAATTATGTAAGACTACATTTATATGTAATTTAAGCTTATTAAAGTTTCACGGACGTTGGTCACCTTTGCCGAAAGATTAAAAAAATATAATAAGACGATCGTTGAAACGAGTTACCTCAATTAAAATTTGATTTCAATTTTGTAAGAAGGCTAAATTATTATTATTATTTTCGAATCTTTAGATGCTGTTGGCCCTACTGGCCTTTACAGCGTCCGAAATCAACCAAACACTCATTTTCTACCTTTTAGCCATGTACAGGTCTTTCCGATGCACTATTGCTCTAAAGGCGCAAAAAACAGAGAGAAATGGCTTGAAGTTGTGAAGAAATGTGTGCTCGGTGGCGGTGGCGTGGCTGTGCCACGACCTTCACGCACAATTGTACCCTTCTACCCTTTAAGTGACATTATTTATGTAGATATCTATTTAATGTAATGGTATTAATAAAATCAAGCCGCGACTCAAAATAGGGGTATCTTATGTTTTAATTTAGGGGCCCATGGTTCATTCGATGGGAAAAGTCCGGACCACACTGGAACACGAAATTGTAATTGCCGGCTAATTGGTCACAAGAGACTTCCAAGGGTAGGGAGCAGAGGCAGTGCCAGCGTGTTGAATTTTTATAGTTTTTATTGTTTGTATTTGCATGGTAAAAATCCTAGATTCTTTTAAAATATAAAATATTTTTGAACAATTTAATTGGTATGTCATCACTATTTTGAAACTATGGATTATAAAGTATGTAAAACGGCACGATTAAAGCTTTTTTGACATTTATGTACCTGTATGCCTCAGGATATTGCATGGAAGTAATAATAGGTAGTTATACATAAGTACTTAATATTACTTCCATGGGATATTGTGACACCGTTACTATAATAAACATTTAAGTCTAGGGTCATGATTGTCATTGACTAAAACACAAATATGTGATCGGCCTTGAACTAGGTAAGTAATACAAACAGGTAGAGTAATACAACAGTTTTTTTACAGCCAACGAACAAACAGACGGGCCACCTGATGGTAGGTGGTCACCTTCGCCTATAGACACTAGCAACACCAGAGGAGTCACCAATGCGTCGCTGGCCCTGAAAACATAACCTCTGTCTCTAAATTTAAAGTGACTTGAAGTTAAAAATCTGAGCGTGTCTAATTTATCTCGTTTTTTATTGAGGTAGTTAGTGGGTGCACTAATTCGATGCGTTTACGACTAGCTGCCAGAGCTCCAGATACCGCTCCCACGCCACGATCTGTCCCTTTATAATGTGTGAGTAACGCACACTTGTAATATACAAGTAATGTCGTAGGTATATCAGTTCATTTGAGGGAAAACTGGCAACTGAAGACGACGTACAAGACCCCAGTCACATTATAAGTATTTTTTTTTATGTTTGTTACAAATTAAGAAATTCGTATTCTCAAATTTTTTATATATTATTATATATGTAAGTATAAAGCAGTAAGTATGACTGCTACGGTTGGTTATTTAGACTCGAGTATGTATACGCTGCTTTGACTTCAACAATCCATGCACATAACAAGTCATTGTAATTCTTACGTAAGAAAGTATCTTTATAAAATATTCACAATGTTATCGTATGAAAAGGTTTTACGAACATTATCCCCGCTCTCCGCCTACACGACATTATACTCGAAGTATTATCGGAACAACACTGAATAAAATTTATCGATACGGCTCTTCCAGTGAGTGTTTTTGTAGCTCCGATTGGCCCTGAGAATGCTTGGCAGAGTTAAGTGGATAATCTTGTAAGGTAGATAGTCGTTTTTTTATTTATTGTACATACGTACATAAGTACCTACATGTTTTCCTTGTCCATGCTTTTCATGCACTATCAAAGAGTCAATAATATCAGGCGTAAAATGAAACTCATTCATTATTAAACCTAGATATTAATCTGCTAATTGGATGCGGGTGAGTGCCTTCATTTCTTGTTATGTTTTGTTCCTACCTACCTTAACTAATTTATGTAAGTAACTTTGCAGTGAGTAATTCGAAGTACACACGAATTCTATGTTAGTCATTTTATAGTGATGAATTTACTCGTGTAAAAGTTCGTTAACTAAGTAACTGCAATCTATCTAGTTCACGAGTAATGTAAAAATCAAGGTATTTAGTAAAATAATAATCCTCCAGCACTCATGAATAAAATAAATATTAAGTAAAATATATATTTATTGGAAATAAACATTTTGAACATAGGTAGATAGATACAACTATAAGCTTTTTACTACATCAAACAAAAGATAACAGTAAATTTTTCTTAATTTTAGTAAATACTTACCTACCTTAGTAACCTTATCTTTAGATTAGTCTCGTTTATTCATACTGTTATATAATATTATTATAGATGTCTCATTTTGTTTTAATTTATATGCTTTTATTATATGTATATAGGTATGTATGATGTCGGTTATACAATAATTACACAGTTTATACCAAAAAAATTGTATAACTATTCAGACTCAGTACTAATTTGATGTTACAATGCGTCGTAAGTATGTAGCGTACGAGATACGAGTATTACTTTAAGCATTCATAATCGCAAAGACCACCGCTGAAAGTGAATGAAACTCGAACCGGAAAATAAATGCCTAGATTTAATCACATTGTAAACCGAGCACGCGTCGAGCAATCATAATGCATAAGTTATTCGTTATAAATCCCAACTTTTTATGTACCACTAAACTGTTTTATTGGTTATTAACACGTGTTAAACGACTAAAAGACTAAAACATTTGTAGAAAACACGGATCATTAACATACGAGTGTGATGGACTAGTATACAGCCCCTATTTTTGGTACCATAATGGTTTACCGACATATTATGGCTGTGTATTTTATTTTACGTTTGCTTCTTAAAGTACGCTCAAGACAGTGAAATACTACTTGTAGTACGTACCTACTTACTAATGGCTTTACCACAACTTCATTCATAATCACCGCACAGTCTCGGTATAACAAAATAACGCTTTTTAACAGACTTTTTCTTGATGTGTTATTATATAATGCTTTTTATTGGGTAAGTAGCAAACACCTTGACAAAAAACCAATCAAACAGAGTGAGTTTACTTACATTGAAGTCACTGACGCCTTCTACCCTGAGGTTTGTGTTAAAACTTTCATCTTATGGCAGTCACATTTGTAAAATATATATAAAACACCGAAATGCAATCGGAGTTACGGAAGATATTAAAATTAAGAAAAAGAATATCTAAGCCCTCCGGTTCTAATGCAAGTCCCGTAGGTGCGCTGAGCTTCGTAAAAGCCAAATTAAGCACGTATAATAAAAATATGGCCACTTATTGCAACCAGAACTTATAATCTCATACTATCAAATCACATTATTAAAGTAATGATATGATATAACTATATTAATTTCTTATCAAAATACAAGTAAAGTTTACACCGTATAGTTTTATAGTTAGGTACACCCAAATAATACAAAACAAATAACCAAAAACGTAATCTAAACAGGTAATCCTCGTACTTAATACAGTTAAAACGTAACAAAAATATTATTTACCCACAGCTTCTAACACCACAAACCTCAAAAAAGCCTTTCTAAAACGAATCTTAAGTCTATTCTAACGGGAAACAAATTAGTATTACTTAACTCGGCATCAAATTAACATTAATAACCGGCATAAATCAATTATTCGTCTGAAACAGTCATCGACTTTTAAATCGTAATAAAATGTACCAACGGCAGTCAATTTATTTATTGCCTTAAAGTTGTAAAACGATATTACACGCAATAATGACGTGTGTTATTGGCATTTATTTCAACCATAAATGACCACCTATATAACGATTATGATTACTGTTTAATTATAATCAAATTAGATAGAAAAAACATATCTACCTACCTCACATTTTCACAGTCATCCAGGGTTGACAGACTCCAGGGGTTGCAATTTTTTTATATCGAAAATTAAAATATATCGAAAATGTCCGTAGGTAATTTAATTGTCAAGAATGTTTCCTAAGGCAATTCTATACCTCTGAATAAACTCTACATTTTACAAAGTGAGCCATACCACGTATTGATAGGCTATATACAGGGACATACAGCTAAGCTCGCCAAACCCGTGAGTTATATACCAACATAACAATGTTGCTTTATGCCACATGTACCGGACCGTATAAATTTGCGCTTGATTTATTTATGACTCACACGAAAAGTCAACAATGAGACGTTTTTCAAAATGAAACGAAAAGGATTTACGAAAGGGTGTCCGAGCATTGTGCTCGCACCCTCTTATGCAAATCAGTACGCTGAAACCGAAAGTGTAGCTACCAAACAATGAGCCGAATACTTGCGCAACCTTTTCATATATTGTCGATCCGCATTAGGTAAATTATGGCGTCTTTTGTTAGTCAAAGTTCGACGTGAACGAAAAAAAACCAGATCGAATGGCACAATAAACTTGGAAATCATCGCTCTTATTATCTTTCCGTTGTTGAAGCTTTAAAGGGTAAAATTAGCATAATGTGGCCTTTCTGGTCAATATTTTGATTTTTGTGGGAAACGAAAGTAATTTTGTACCATTTTGCTTTCAAATGATCTGCTTAGTTACATTAGCATAGTTTTGTGATAGTCACAAGCCGGCATCGGGGCAGAATGGGCCGTCGCGTGAGTTTCGCGTGTTAGGCGGAGGACCGGTTGACTAGGGCGAGCACCAAGAAAACTCATAAAGCGCGATCGTGTCGTACATATTTCGATAAGTACGTTACCAGTTGTTGTGATTTATACTGAGGTATGTTCGTGTTACCGGATAGTTAAGTTTTTACGGCCACGATAGAGGGGACGAGTGAGTGGAGTCGACGATTTGTTTATCGGTTATAGCGAGGTGACGACAGGCGATGACACGGTATCGGCCCCGTGTAACGCCGATCTCTTTATGTGTAAGTGGTAACTTTAGTGCTCCCTTTATAGACTCTTGGTTGCGTCAAGGCAGTCGCGGTAAAGGCCCTAGTGCTAGTAGACCAGAATCCCCGAACATCTACCTACTTGATTCTCTTATAGGTATAATAATGCTGCTTGCAGTACTTTTTGCACTCCTTGTTGCCTAATATTATTATGACATAATTATTATATATAATTATTATATATATTACATAAATATTATAATTTTACGACAATGATATCGTTTTTATGTATCACTAATAAATGAGAGATGTATTCTAACGCATAGCAATATCATGAGGAAAATGTGACCATGCTGAATTAGTTTTGGAGTAACAATTTTTATATTACCTATGTTATGTTCTAACTTAACTTAAGTATTGATCAGTAATAAGCAATACTGCATACAAAGTAAGTTAAACTTGAATGCGTTTTTGACGTATAAATAAAAAAAATCATGGAATCCTATTATACGACCTTTTAAACTTATAGTTGACTAATTAGCCGTTGCTTTGATATTATGTCAGTCAGGCAGCTTCTTCTCATGCCTAGAAGAAGATAAATAAACACATTTCTAAATTTAGTTGTAAGAACAACATATGTTATGTCTAGCTCTACTTCAGGATATTATTATTGTCACATAACCCACCGCAATTTAATTCCTAACTCAATTCAAGATGGCGTCTAACCGCACGCAGTACAGGGATGTCATAAAATAGAGAAACAGGCGACGGATCACAGGCTGTCCGGCCATGATTACTGTGAATCATCGTAAATCAAACCCGCAGTGGCCCGCAGTCTGACTCTAATTGCGCTAGATCACTCTCAAATGCGATAAATCAAACATTTGGCTGCGGGCACCATTTTTCATTTTATGGCTCAGTTCTATTCATAAATTTTGACACACAGGGCATGAAAGTAGCGCGTTAGCTAAGGAAATTAATGAAATATATTGTATATACATATATATTTATATATACATATTGTATATACTATTAAACACTGATTTTAGTCCAAAGATAAGTTATCTATTTTCCTTTTCATTGTCAAACTTACAATGTTTTATTTTATTCGATTCCTTTTTCAATAATTGATAGCGATCTATTTACCGCACCGCTGCCATCAGCAGCATTCTATATTAAACTCCTCTTCAACAATTGTGTTTCGGTCGGAAAGGTATGGAAGCTGGCTACACTTATATAAGAGGCGACTACCTTAGTCCTCAAGGGTAGCATCGCATCTGTGGCCAGCTTCGAACAGAACTATTACTAACCACTTCTTACTGGACTATAACTAGCACCGACTATCAGAACTTACAGTCACTTACAGTCTTTTATGGATGAGATGTTATTAGGAATGTTAGTTCGTCAGTATTTGTTACTGTAAAGATATGGCTTTATACTAACAAATACTGACAAACTAACATTCCTATTAACATCTCATACCTACTAACTGGACTAACATCCCCAGTTCCTTTGGAGCTTATTCAAATATAAAATTAAATTAAATTCCGAACCTTCCTAAGTTGTATCCTCTAGGTCCAAAATATGCAATAAAATAAAGATCAATGTTAGGCCACAATAATATCGCACAATAGAAATTACCAATAAGAACGTTTCTGTTTTGAAGAATATAAACTTTCTGGTTTTCAAATTTTCAGAGGTGGTCGTTAAGAACCGACCCATTTCTATTCCATTAAGCTAGCAAACCGTTGCTTAAAACTTAATCTCCTTCAGATGATATAAATCAAAACTTTATTCAAGCTCTCTTTTCCGTTTAATGGCGCTTCTGACGTTATGGCGCGGCTGTAACTTTCAGCCGGGTCAGCGAAATATCACATCTCTCTCGTTCTCAATAAATCCTTTATCTGTGAATATTTTAGACATTTAATTTTTTTTGGCGATATTACTTGCTCATAAACTTTTCTTTAGTAAAGTGATACGGACTTTATTCGGTAGATATCATTTTGTTACATTTTACAATTGTTATATTAGGTTCATACATTAGATAGTGCATACCTTGTTCGGGTACTTACTTTTTACCTATTATGTATACCTACTCAATATAAGGAACATACATAATATACTTATCTGAATATTTTTAGGTTTGTTAACTAGATAAATTAACTAGGTAAAAGTTAACTAGATAAATTAAGAATAAATGGAAATTACAACAAAATCTAGAAAGTAATACTGGCATTTATTAAGGTACTCGGTAATATTGTTTAAATCATATTATATACCAACTCCATAATACGTTACAGCGTCGTTCCAGCGTTATTAAACGGTAGTAATTTAAGTGACTTAGTAAAGTTATTAGCATAGCTCGGAAAGTTATTACCTATTGATGATTTAAATTTAGTAATTTAGATGAAACTATGTAATGAACCAGTATTCCTTTACTAGCGGATGTAGTTTTAAATAAAACAGTTTGATACAGTGTATCTGCCTGCAAAGGTATTAAAACTCATTCAGTAAGTAGAAGTTGAATAAATGTACTGAGTATTTACTTAAAAAAAGATTCATTTAGAGGCAATTGATTTATTTAGAAAACAAACAACAGCTATTATACGTGGAATTCTCGTAATACAAAATGCCAATGAAATATTGAAAATCAACAAGTAATTAGCTTACACAGTACAATTATATTTTATAGCCGATTAACTGCCAGTATTAAATTTCTTATACCAGCACGAAGTATTTGTGGGAAGGATATAACGAAAGTAATAATTGATATTGACTCAATAGGTATTTTAACACGTACAAACTCATCGGCGACTAGATCCGCCGTAATTGACTCTCGCTGGGAAAGCCATAAACGAGTATTGACGCCACCAATAAATTCGAGCAATTAATACTCCGATATCTACGTATATTGGTATACCTACCTAATATTGGTATTTTTTATGTTTACACAGTAAACATTAGTTTCACCTCCCATGTACTGAAAACTTGTATGTACCTAAGTAGGTAATACGAAGGCGTCACCGACAGAGAATCTGTTACTGATTTTCCTTTGTATCGCTTCAAAGAATTGCCAAGGAATGAAAGCCATTTTTGCGTGATCATGAATCATGTACCTACCTAAGTGTAACTACGTGTTACGTACCTACCTTATTGTTGTGAAAAATTGTTTGTTAGTAAAGTGTCATAAATTTACTGTAACTTTTTTTAGCAGCTTTGATTAACGCATATTACAAAAATCTCTAGCCGATCAAAAACTATCTAAGGTAGGTAATCTTTTTCAGTAATATAAATTTAACCATATAAAATGGGTTAATCGACATAAAGGAAAATATCTTTTATTTTTTTATTTTACCTTTTAAATATTGTAAATAAATATAAGACAAGAGAGACTCCTTCAGACAATACTTTAAAGATGGCCGTTATCTCGTTTTGGAACTCAGGGGCGTTCGAACAGCACAGCGCGACGTTCTTCGACCGTAAATAAGTCTGGCATTTTGAGCACCTCGCCTAGTATTTTACGTGCATTCGCAAATACTTAGGTACAATGCGACAATAAACCCTTTGAATTCCCGAACGCAGTAAATAAGGTCACACGCTAACGTAAATTACGCTTTATGGCTCCCAAGAAACGGTCCGATTCCGTTTGAAAAATACTTCGAACATGAGCTTGCAGCAACGTCAACGCAGCAATGGCGACTCACGATTTGAAAACAGATTTATGATCGGCCACGATAACGGGCTGGCGATAAAAATTTTGCCTTTCCTAGAAAACATATAGATCCTTTTATATGTATATAGATACATATAACTTTAATACATAATTTGTATGCAATTGATGTACGGTGGCATGCCATGTGAATTTGATTCACCCACGATTTCGTCAATTGTCATTACTACGTACGTTTGCATACCTATAGAGCCGTTGAAATTATTTACAATTTTATTATAGTTAAGTAAAGACGTAAAGAGACGTTTAGACGTATAGATGATTTCATAGAATGTTAAGTGACATATTTAATAAAATCACTATATAAGTATGTAGGTACTCGTATAATCGGAAGTAAAAGCAAATAAATAATATGACGTAAATAGTCTAAATTAAAATCAACACCGAGTGTCAAATTACCTATCAATGACACGTAATAAAGATCTTTTCTGAGGGATACAGGGCAAATTGTCAAGAAGACAATTCTGGGTTAAAGTGTTCAATTATATATTAAATATAATATTATATACCACTGGTTAAATAAAAGAGTTTAAGGTGGTTCAAAACGTGTCCCACGAAGTCCAGTCCTGAGTTAAACGCACGAAACTCGTGAAGATTCTACAATTAATGGCTCAAGTCATGCAACTTTATACTCACGATTGTATGTTTGTTGAGGTGGATGTGTCATTTAGAATGAGTATAGTAGTTACCTCCTGTATTTTATACGCTATTTGCACTCATTATTGTATGATGGTTTCCACTAACCAGTCAAATAGCCCGTTCTGAATATCGAACAAAAATTATTATCTTCAATTAATTGTTACTTTAGCATAATTTGGCTCTACATGTATTGTTTTAGTTATACTTAGCTTAGCTTTACTTATACTTAGCGACTTCGTTGCGCTATAATATATGGCTTTACTAACATTTTAGTGTAAATGTTGTCTAGTAGGTAGTAAGTTAAGAATTAGTAATTTAATTTTTCACGCACTTGAATGTCCGGCACTAAAATAGATATACTAACTGAGGAAAATAAAGACTTTCCTTAGTCACTAAAGCTCCAATTCATCATAATATTGTTGATATCTAATGGTGTTTGTAACCACATGTAACCGGCAACATGTAACTACTCAATCCCCACGTATGCGCGCCAGCCGTGCAATAACATAAGAAAATAAAAATGCATAGGAACTCTTTTAAAACCCTTTTGAGCCGCATGTAAAACAATAACCAGAATTATTGAAATTTCGTTTTACAGATATTCAAATTAAACATGAAATTGATGATGAAAAATTAATAGGTATAAATATGTATATAGATATAATAAATCATATAGACACTAGGCGATCCAGGAATAATGTGTATTATTGGGGAGTCAACTTTGGTTTGTAGAAGGAGTCAATCGAGTCTTATACGATGCCCGATTGCGCACAATGTGCCTCGGTTTTTCAATCGGAATAATGTTCGATTCCTACTATTCTTTTTCCTCCCTAGTTTACAAGAGTATATCTAGGCACTTAGGCGTAAAATCGAATACATACCTCACATAGCTTTAAGGACAGTAATTTTGTGTGATTGGTAAGGATAGGTAAATGGAAATAGCACACATTAAGTGTAAATAGTTTCAATTATTGTGAAAGATTAGTTTTGTACTACTTTATACTACTAAATACTTAATGTATGTATAGCCTACAATATTTTCATACATTAGTATTCTAGTTTTATGTTGTGAATAAATATCTAAAGTAGCTGATCCTACCCAATGATTAAGTATTGTAAGTAGGTTTTTTATACTCACTAAAGTTCACCAAATCTCCTAAAAACGAAGCACATAGTCAACTTATGTTCGGTCTAAGCTGAAATTGTATAGTAACGTCCTTACTTTGTGTTGAAACACTACAGAAATAAATGTCCTTTCCACACTTCAAACAGGCGAGCGGGAAAAGTCCGCTTGATAATCAGGTGACAGTCATTTTTCATTTAACGACATAATTTGCATATAGATTTCATAGTAATACACTCGTTTATGCGTGAATAAACTTAAGTTAGCAAAATTCCGCCGCCATCTTTACCGGCGTGCGTACGCGCCTGCGCGCCGCGAGAAACGCGAAATTACAGAACGCTCGCGAGCGGCCGCTGCCGAGTATAAAAATAAAATAAACTTAAAACAACGTCATTTTGTGCACGTGTGCGTGAGAGCCGGTATTTATTTATAGGCTAGTAGCTATGTAAATATAACGAACGACCAACACCGGGCAACGATTCTTGCGGTTTGCGAAACGTCTTAATTCGATCGCCTTCCCAGACCGACTCTTTACGGGAATGACTTGTTCAAATGATTGATTCTATGACGCCATAAGTTAAATAGACATGTATTCACGCTATTCAACTTCAATCATCATTCATTCTCATTCTCATCATCGCAAGGGTCGACTGGTAGAGAATACAATTAGGCATTAAGTCAGCCCATCGTAGAAATGCAATAAACCGTAAATTAATGCTCCATCAGTTCACGCCTGAAAACAATTATGCAGGTCATTAACAAAATTACCGAATACGTGATGTAACAAGTCTCTAGGTAGTTTTCTGCGTACTAAGATACTTACCGACCCTCACGTAAGATGATCACTATCTAAGTACCCACCTGTAGGTCATAAATTTGTAATGAACA
Organism: Dalla quadristriga; assembly: GCA_018245335.1. Lineage (NCBI taxonomy): Eukaryota > Metazoa > Arthropoda > Insecta > Lepidoptera > Hesperiidae > Dalla > Dalla quadristriga. The sequence continues at coordinate 26,577 of DWLO01000056.1, forward strand.
TTCGAGAGAGCTTCGTGTGCGTTTTAAAATAATCTCCAACTTTATCCAACGAATTTCGTTTTATTTCGATAGAATTACCTTCCTAGTGTACCTTATTAAATAAATGCACAGTACATAAGTACGGGTGTATTTTATAAAAGCAAGCGTAGACGTTGGTCGGGATTAAGCCGAGCGAGATATTGCAAGACGATATTCCAGAGCGGGCGGCCGGTCGTCGACCCGCGCCCGCCCCACGCCTCCGCTCGGTTCTGTAGGGTTGCCTGGATCTAGAACCTATCATCATCATATTGAGCATTCAATATTATTTCAATACTGTGGTCTTAATCGTTTTTCTTTTTAATGTTATGAATGGTAAACGGCGTGCAGTCCCACCATCCACTCCGTCCATACGTCAGTCGAATCGGACTGTACGAGGAGCTCAATAAGTCAGTTAGTCCTGTTAGTAAATATTTGCAATTGTCCAGTTAGTAATCGTTAGTATTTGTCCTACTGGAAGCTGGTCCCAGATGTTTTGCTCATCATCGCGACACAGGTGATCACCTCTTGTATAAGTGTGACCGACATCCACACCTTTCCGAACGAAACACAATTATTGAAAAAACTATTATTCCACGGCAGAAACGGGGGTGGCGGGGACCCCAGGCGAACCATATTCAGGTTCTTCCACCTGGTAAACTTCTTTAAGCACACAATTGTATTTTTAGGGAGATCTGTGAATCTCTAATAGATATCTTTTGATGCAGTGCCGCTCAGTTCTTGGCTAAAACCACAAAGTACTTAGGGATACTACGTAACAAATAGCAGCTATAAATCATAATTTTGTTAGTGTTATTTCTTCTTGTATTTAATCATATGATGTGTATATTCTTAATTTTCTTGTCATTCAAATGAACAATTCAATATTATGGTCAACGAGGCTTTGCCTGCGGCTCCGCCTGCGTCGAATTCCTATATCTATCCCACAAGCATAAACCCATAAGCGACGGCCCAGTAACTATCTCTATGAAAAATTACGTAGATCCTACTTCATTCACTTCATTCACTTCATTCACTTCATCCTTACATCAATCCTACTTTTATATAATAGCTAGTGGTAACGGTCATAATTATGGCAGATGTCTCTCGCCGAAATGTTTTATAGCACAGCGTATGGCTTTAATTAGCTAGGAGTCCATGAGCTATGTTCACTGATTGTTTGTTAAGAGGATACATTGATCCTGGCTTGAAAATGAAGCGGACGGGTCACGGACCAATTACGGAGGACTGTTGAGTTTTAAAATGACAGTGATGCAACTATTTCATGTACGCAATAAAAAAATAAACGTAAGCACCATATCTCATTTTTTTTTGTACAAAACTATTACACGGATAAAGAAAATTTGCTTAGATCTTTTAAACATGATTACTTACCTATGTCTTAAAAATAATACCGTGAACTAATTCGTATAAATATAAAAGTGGCACTGAAAATAGGAAATAATTTGCCACGTTATTGTGTTTTCTTTTTTGAATTACTTAGTTCATTTAGTCAAGAAACATGTTCAAAAATTAGGTTCATAATCCAAAAAATTAAGTTAGTGAGTGAAAATTTAAAAAACGCTAGAAACCGTTTTATCACCTTAACATGTGTATTTAAGAAGCACAGTAACAGCCCTGGCAAAATTCCTCGTCTCCGCTTTTTAATTTTACCTCGCAGCTGACATCCGCCTGTATAAACACACCCTTAACCATACCGTAAAAACAAAGGTAGGTACCGCAGTTTATTATTAAAATTTCGAACAAATACAATTATTTTATTAATAGCCACATGCTCAAAAAAGTTATGAAAATGTAAGTATTTAAGTTCGACCTCTTTTGTAATTTCCACCTTTTTTATTGCTTAAAGTTAGGTAGCTACCACCCACCGTCTAAAGACATTGCCAGCGTCAGGCGATTGTACCTAAGTGATTTGATTATTTGATTGCAACTAGGTACCTACCCACTGCAGAAAAAGTGGATCGAAGAAGTCTGTAGAGACTTTAATTAATACTACCTTTAGTTTATATTTAAATTGTTGTAAGGTCACACAAAACAAGTTGTAGTACCTACTTAGGCATATAATAATAAATGTGCATGAAAGTTCTTTTTTTCTGACAGTAAACCGTTGTGGTTCATACCAAATTTTCCAAAAATCAAAAGTCACAGTCTTATGCGTATTATTTTGTTTTATAAATGAATTACCTATTTATTACTAGCTGTTGCTCGGGCTTTCGTCCGCGTTAAATTTATGATCAATATTCTTGTTTAAAGTATTCATGACCTTCTCCGTGACTCAAACGACGAGGATCGGTGGCTATCGATATTATTATTCGCGAACAAACTTACGTTGGTACCGACCTACCTTATATACTTACATACACACATCGGAGGACATCATACAGGTCGACCGGAGAACCTCCTTTTTGAAGTCAATTAAAAATAGTAGGTTTGTAACTTATCTAATAAACTAACAGTTTAATGGTGGTAAGCCAGAAGTATGTAGAAGCGCAAATGGACGCGTGGCGAGTGTCAATCGTAACAGATGAACTGAAACCCGAGTTTTTGATATCGTCAGATAACATTCGTTAAGCCTTAGTGAAGGCCTTCAGGCGGACTAAAACACTTGCGATATTCAGTTTGGCTACTAACCCCTGCACCAATCCGCATTGAAGTATCGTGTTGGAGTTAAGCTCCAGGCCTCCTCAGTTTTAAGGAAAGACCCGTGCCCTGCAGTGGGCCACTATGGGTTGCAGCCAAGCCAACGTTAACCTAAAATATTTAGTTGCTTGCACATTCCTAGATTCGTTTATTTGAGTCATAGACCTACCTAAAACTTCCCCAAACACAAAGCATTAAATTATTTCCCAAAGGAGAATTTTATCAACACTCGTAAATTATACACCTTACTACGAAATACTTAATCAGCGAGTCCCCAAAATAATTAATTTGAAATAAATTTTTAATATGTCTTAATCGCCACAGGTAGGTACCGAATCGCTTAACAGATTATAAAACGTTGATTAGGATTTTGGGGACAATTTATTATACTTTTCTTACAATTCTGCCGAATATGAAGTCACCAATAAAAGTAAAAAAACGTAGATCCGAAACGTGTTCTGTTTTTTCTTTATCTTGGCGGCAGTTTTGTCTCCCGTTTTGTAAGCATTCCTTGGCTCGGTAAGATTGTTTTCTATATAGATGTAAATGGAAAGATACTGTTCCCCTTCAAGGAAGCTTCAACCCCCGCCCTATGAGACAATAAATATGTCAGTGGGAGATATTACACGATGCTAAGACGTGGGCTCCGTCTTCGAGTAGGTAAATTATTACAACGCAACTTTTCTGATGAGTTTTGTCTCTTGCACTAAATTACTTTACTTTTTATTACCGTGTAGGATTAAGCACTGTTGTTTTGTTTTATTTTGGCAACCAAGCTGAGTCAGTATGTACATCCACATAAGTACAATATTAAGGTACGTCCAAGCCAGGGAAAAACAATATTCAAAAGGTACACCATTGGGTGCGAATAAAACTTTCAGCTCGGTCAATACTTCTTCTTATTAGGAAGGTGCTTTGACTAAGCCTATTTTTACGAACTAACTAAACGTATTTTTACTATTTAACGAATTATTTGGTAAGCTTAAAACCTTTCAAAGGAATCCAGGGC
>DWLO01000057.1:0-30240 GCA_018245335.1 Dalla quadristriga
GGTCGGAGTGGCGTCGATTAGGGGAGGCCTATGTCCAGCAGTGGACCTCTAAAGGCTGATGGATGGATGGATGGAGAACCTGTGTAATCCTGTGTACCTGTGTATGTCCATGGGCGGCTGTGAAGCTTCAAAATAAATGCCCGTTTGCTATTCTCATAACAAAAAAAATACTTTTAATACTGAGTAGTCTAGACATTAAGCAGTCTCCTACTTAATGTCTAGACTACTCTAGACATAAGGAGCGGGAAAAAGTTGGACATAACCTTAACTCCGCTCTGCTTCAGTGGATATGGAATTGCGAAGACGAATCGAATTTCATATATTATAAATGGAATCTAATCAGAGCTAGGAAACAGAGCAGCAACGCAGTGCTAGTACCGCCCCTTCACTTAGCCGACATAGACTGGCACAATCTACAACGCAGCCTTAGGAAGTAGGAAGTTGATCAATGCCGCAATAGTGAACTGGTATTTGAAACAGATGACTGAAATTACAGCCACTTATTATTGAAAACCAGCCTTGATATAAAAACATGACCGAATAAAATCCAGCTCCTTATCACAGAACATAAATAGTTGCTTCTCCTTACAGCATTCAGTAAATGGGGTTTCGGATGTGCATCCCTCCTGTCTTCATCAGCTTGCAGCCTCTCAGCCAGTTTGGCGTCTTCCTGCTCCTGCTTTCTCCTTGCCTCTTCTCCAACACGCCACTTCTCCTGAAATTGTTCAGACTCTAAACAATCAACAGCGTATTTCAAATCAGTAGTTTCATTACTGGGCATAGGTATTTCCACGTAACTGGAAAGACTGGAAAGAATAACTGGAAGAATATTCCACCAGCTGGTCCAATGTAAACTGGTAGAGTGAGTAAACTGAGATAACCTGACTTAACTACTGAAAACTAATACCTTCCTTTCCCTCCAAACCAAAACACAAAAGTTTCAACGTTAGTAATAAGTATGCTAATCCATTGGTGACACATAGTGACTAAGCAATATTTTTTTAAACAAATGTACCTCATTTTCCTTATAGAGCAAAAGTTCTTTGGCATAATTGTCCAGAAGTTTCTGCTTCAGTTTCTCAGCTTTTGGCATGACTTCTTTTAACTTGGACTGATTTACTGCCTTCACGTCGGCAGGCACTGTGGCGTATTCCGGGTGTTTCCGAATCTTTTCCAGGAACAAAGTCATGAACTTCATGTATAGTATGTAAGCATTTTCGAGACTACCTTCTGATAGATACACGTTAGCCATCCTGACCATTTCTAAACCTGACCGATAGTACCTAGAAATATCAAACATCATTCATATAATATTAATCTGCATAAATAGGTACTTACTTAATCACTAAGGTACTACTTCTAAGATTAGTGATGATAATCACTATAACGTGTTCACAGTCCACAGGTAGTACTTAATACAAACACAATACAAATTTTATAGTAGTAACATCTATAGGTATTCACTGTGATTGAACATGTTATAAAAGGATAAGTCAATACAATGCTGAAACACACCTGGTGTATGTGCAAATGCACCAAATTGGGACTGTTAATAATTCAGACAGCATTGAAAGCAATTAGACTAACATGACATTTAACTTGATGGATTTCTGTATATGTATACAAAAAGTATAAATGTTGATATAAAATGCTGATGTTGACATAATTTATTGGTATGAATGGAGGTAAAACCCTTCAAGAAGTGGTTATTCATGAAATCAAAATGAAATATCTGTATTATCAAGTAAAATGTCCTACGGCAACTAATTACTAAAATTTAGGTATTAATATTAACTAGTATGTTTTGTCATTGATTCAATCTTCGATTACTCATTCAAATACTTAAATATTAAAAAAGTATAAACAACTCTCATTATTTACTACAGATAAAGCATTTTCTTAAGCCTGGTATAATAGTGTGGGAACGGATTTTACCTTCTAGGCGGAACATTCGGATCCACTTCTACCATGGTTCCGTAGTTAGCCAACTGTTTGACCCTCGCTGCAGGTTCCAAAGATGCTGGATCCAAAGATTTTGTACGTTTTTCACTGGACTGCATGATTTATGATTAAAAATTTTGTTACTCGCACAAAAGGAATATTAATAATTAACACAGTTTACACACTGGAGCACTAACGTTCATTTCTAACATCTAAAAGTTTCTTATATCATTATCACGAAAATTCAAGAAATCCGAACGAAAATAAATAAATTAATAAATGAATGAACGACAGCTCAATCTCAAATTGACTAAAAAAAAGTATGACATTGACGGCCACAATACAATTTGACTGACATGACAAATGACCGACGGAGTATGAACATAATTATTCTTTTCTAATGAACAGTTGCTGTTGGACTTTTTGGCTTTTGTAGCGACATCACCTACTGCTGTCCAGGATAGAATCGAAAGAGGCAATCAAAAGACGAATTGGCAAGGACTTAGACGCAAGAAGGAATTCAAACAGATCCCGGTGGTAAATTGCGGCTATCCGCCTTTCCTACAAAAACGGTAGCTACAATAGATCTAAGCAGATCGCAGTGGGATTTTGGATCTGACCCTTACTCCGATTATCCATTAATAAAATAATACTTTTTAACAGTAGCAAATTTACTTCACAGTTCAATGTAAACAATAAAATATTGCAGCATCTAACTATTTATTTCAAGCACCAACAAACGATTGCGTAGCACAAGAAGCAAAATGCAAGGAGTGGACACCAAATAAAAGCAGAAATAAATAACAGGAAGAAGTGACACATGTTCTTATAAAATCTGTAGGTCGCTATACAAATAGGATAAAAAGATGGACAATACTGGTACACAAAATAACAGGGCTTCTTCCTTAGTGTTTTAATATACAATTCACCGCAACGTGCATCACCTCCCCATACTTCAGCTTCAACGCCGTTTATTACTTTTTTAATATTACATTTTGTTTTATTACAATATTCACATATTTTATTCTTCAAAATAAGCCGAGTGTCTCCTTCCCTTTTACTTTTACATCGAGATCGAGTTCTCCGCAGTAGTTCAGGTGCTTCCAATGGTGTCTGATAAATTGAATAAAATTTTGAATTACATGCTTTTGCTTTAGCACCAGGATATCTATTTCTATTATTAAATATTGGATTTAAAAATTTTACATGAACGGGCAAACCAGAAGTGTCTGAACATAAATGTTGATGTCTGTGTCGGCAATGGTTTGGCACACTAGTCTTTACTTTGTCAAGGGGTCGATTGGTACGAACCATACATTTTCTTGGATGATGACTGCTTTTTTGATTATACTGTTTGCAAGACCTATCGCCAACAGTATTTCTAGCATTCAGTTTTATGCGATTCAACATTTGACCACAGTCATCAGCAGCAGCTTTCCGTAAATCCTTTATATTACATTGATTACAATTGTCTATCTTAGATCGCAGTTTAACCGACTTCATCACCCATCCTTTGCTTCTACTGTAGTAAAGTGTATACTTCTTCTTAGGATCTGATCTAATTTGCTTCTTTATTGGTCTTTTCATTATTTTGGAAGGATAACATAATTGCGAACGAGAAAAAGAATATTTAGTATTGTTTTTGTCCGAATGACACAGTAATTTAAATGCTCTAAATGGAACGGTCATAGAATTTGTTGCCCAATTGATAGCCCGCATTAAATGTGACCAAGGGTTATTTTCGCACGTTTGAATTGAATTATCGATGAGACGTTTGTTACACATATGAATTCTAATTTGTGATTTACTTCTATGCCTTGTATTAACACATGCAGGTGCTTGACTTGCTAGCAAGGGATGTGTTACAAACCAGCAAAAATATAGTGTGATAATACACGGGGACCAGATGATCAAAGCCAACCCAAATATCAAAAACTTAAGCGTTACTTTTGCGAAATGAAAAGCGTTTTCGTGAATAATTAAAGGCTCAAATAAAGTTTTAAAATGTTGGCAGTTATCATTATTCGGTTTAGATTTATCGTTTAGTTTATCATTCTGTACACACTCTTGTTTTGATGCTGGACTCTGGTTACCAACAGTACAACCGTCGCCCCCGCCTCTCTGAGCTATTGGAAAGCAAGAATTCACATCTACTTCTTCATCTTTTCGTTCACAAGTCCTGTTCTCGGTTTGGCATTGACAATCATTTAGGTCACAATCCTTGGCTAGATTAATAACTTCTAACTCCGTATCTGTACAATCGTAATTAGGAAAATCCATAAATTTGTAATGAGCTGGCATATTGCAATTATAACTTGGAGAATAACTAAAATTACATAAAGTATTAGATTGATCTACTTCTTTCTGTTTTACATCCTGCAGCACGTCGTAACATTTAGCATTATGTCGACTTTTAGTATACGGATATGCCTTGATACACGTATCTTTTGAACTGTCACGAAAACAGTTTTTGTTCAAATTGTAGATATTATCAATTAAATTTTGATTAAGTTTCCTGCGTCGATTTTTCAATTTCCGTGATTCACAGGAATATAACACTTTAATTTGTTCATTTCGGTAACATAACCTTCTCTGTTTCTTAAGCTTTCTTATGTTCCTAGGGGAAGTATTTTGGTGAAAAACCCCTTTAATAAAATCACTACAAATGGATAATGTCTCCTTGATATTTTTATTACATGCTTTCGTTCGTCTTATCTTTGATTTTGGATTATTATCTGTAATGAACATATTATTTACTTATTAAACTATTGTTTTGTATGCTAGGTAAATATAACTAAGATACCAAGTTTGCTTTATGCACCAGCACTATGTACATCTACAATTTACCTTTAAATTTATTTTTTAAGGTTCGAGGATCAGTACGAACTGTATGCAGAGGCGTATCTGCCATCCGGCGCTCATTTTCCATAATATTTCTGAAGTCGATTGTACATTTTACGTTATTATTTTCATCTTCTTTAATGTTCCTTCTTGTTTCAGGTCGAATCACGTCGTAATTTAATACGGGCAATCTATGTAAACTCTGAATACTATTATCCATTTACCTTTAAGGAAGACGCAAATTTTCATAGTTATTGCTGATTAATTGACTGTATACTAAAAAAATGTCGATGAGTAGGTACCTATGTCATATTGAATATATTATTATTATTTAAACCAACAGACAAAAATCACTCATGGTAAAAATTACGAAAAATATTATGATCAATTTAACACTTCTATGAAGGATAATGTATATCAATCACAGAGTCCTATAATATTTACCGGAAATACCTATATACTATATAATAAATACTATCAACAGAGTTCATTGTATATACGGGGAATATAGTGACCTTAGATTCCTTGTCAGGCAGACATCTTCCTTTTTTTAGTATATTATCTATGCAGACATCTATGAACACCTTAGCACAGAAGAATAAAATGTTTTTTTACTGTTAGTTGTCTAAGATGAACACTGTCTATGCCATCACGGTTCTATTTTAGTTAAAGGATGGTTCTTGTGCAATCTGCATTAAATCTTTTCACCTATTGTAAACACATTGTCATAATATCTTGTCAAGTTGTGAGATATATTACACTAACGACAAGAATACTGGTTATTCCCATATTTTATTAATCTAACGGTAGCGAGGGTAGGTAAAGAAACTAAGCCATAGCCTGAAAATGTGGACAATTAAAAGTATTTTTTTTTTATATTAGATTACCATAATATATTAAGATAAACATACGGCATAAGATAAACAAGCTATATAAGTAGATGTTATCAATAGTTAAAAGCCTTTATTTTTTTAGCAATCACAGCAGCAGGTACAAAAGAAACACTTGCATAGTTCCAAGCAGAGTAATATTGGCACCCAAAACAGAAATCCAGCGAAAAAGAGCATCATGCACCCCAAATTCTTCCACTGTTTTCGAACGCTTAAAAAATGTGGGTAAAAGTGGGGCCAGCGATGATAAATCCACAATTGTGGAGGTCTTCGAAGCGTTTCCAAGTAGCAATCCCCTGCAGCCGAATTCCAATTTCTGTCCTTGTGTGGAATATCTCTTACGAAGTCATTCCGCGCCTGACGGCGAAAAATACACGGGAAGCGACTGCAATATGATCCGTATCGGTATCGATTTGGATTAAAAAGTGACATAAGTACATTGTTATTTTTTGGGCGATTTCCGGACAAAAAAGTTTTTCGCAAAAATCGTAGACAACATCGGTTAGATGGTTTTCTTTTTTCCTTTACCTGGTATTCGTGTGCTACTAAGAATCTTTTTTGTTTGTTCGTCTTACAGCTGTGCACGTCGCATTTCTGGAGTTTCTGTCTTGAGTCGAGGGCGAATAACAGTGTCTTCCGCGATTCGCGTAGTTTTGCGGCTGCCGCTATGTCTGCTTTCGCTCTACAACCACCCCGTTTTTTGAATTCCTTCATCTTTTGCTGTAATATCTCTTCTCTTTTCTGCAGATCTTTTTCTTTTAAAAGTAATGCAGTTTTTTTCTTCTCAATGTCGCCGCAAGTATTTATGTCAGTTTTACATGCCCGACGACGCATTTTGTAGCTGTTTTGTAGCTCTAGTGTTCTTGTGTTTCTTCGGAAAGTATTATCGGTGGAGTTCGGGATGATGAGACTACATTAACCGTATAAAAGTGAAAGTTCTAAAAAGGGTAAGTCACTACAGCGTCAGAACACTTAGTTGAAAAAGTATGTAGACCATGTATTATGTACTCGGCATAGTAGGTTTCACTATCCTTTCATATACACAGCCTATAAAAGATGTTTGTTGATCATAACCAGCAGTCTACCTCATTTAAGTATTTAGTGACGTTCGGTTTTAATCCTCCGATCATTTCGCATTTCCGGCGTTCCTGCGTGCATTCCTTACTTAGTTATTTTGTTAACTACGTCTAGAGATTCATCACCTGTAACAAAGACATAATTTAAAAGTGGCGATAGCTGAGTGGTTAAAATTGCAGCTTTTCGGGTTCCGGGGTACAAATCGGTTTTATATGACTGAACACCGAGCACTCAACCAAAATAGTCTGTGGAACTGAACGATGCCGACATTATTTTTAATTGTTTTGATTTAATTTTATTTGATTGCCAGATTTTGACTTTATGATAGTGGAAAAATATACATCGGCAAGGTATCTGACATTGAAGGCTGTTGGTTTAAGCCCTAAATTCTGGCATTTTGGGTTCAAAATACATCAGAAAAATATGAGTGCACCCGTACAATATATACTCTATCCTATGGTGTACCCTAAGGAGTGCACCACGTTCAGCAACATATAGGTTGCCTGGAAAATAAGTAGGCAGGCTACTTTCTTTAGCTTAGACCAAAAGGTAAATGCATAATATATGACAGAGGCAGTATGCGGGCGGGGGCAGTAGGTTGTAACATGGTTCGTGACCAGCGCTGAATTCAACGCGATTATCACCGCTATCCGTGAACAAATTTTTCAATACTTAAATAATGAATCATAACAGTGGATGTTATGTTATTTATGTACCTATATCTAAACAAAAATAATATTTTCTTTAGAATAAAAAGGACATAAAATATAATTATAAATCGTATCTCCCTTTCTTCATGAGTGCTCGCTTTTAATAAAACACAAAAGAGAGTTTTATGGTTAGGAAAGCGCCAAATTCAGCTGTTTTACTTATACCATACGTAGAAAATTACACGGACGCCGGGGGCGGAGTTCAACTCCTGAGAGAGGTCACCAACACGGAGTGAGAAAGTGGCTCGTGAATGTGAAACGTTCGTGACAAAACAAAGCACGCAAATGTAACGGCGAGCTATCGTTCTAAGATAAGCTTTTGAGGTGTTCCAATTCAAAGTTTACTCGAATACTAAATATCTATCTATACCTATCATCGTTAGGAATTGTAACCTTCACGAAATCAAATGTAGGGCAAAACATTACAAAATTCGGTTCGGGATTCTGATTCAAATGTGTCACCGGATATTTTAATCTCGAAAGTCTCGAAACTATTGCCATTCCTCTTCATGTATATACAAATAATGAAGTTTTTGTACTTTCTAAATTCATACCAAATTAACTTAACTTAGTTTAAAATAAGTAGTTTCATGCATAATTAATCCGTAAGTGTATTATTTGTACACTTGATAATATTTTTTAATTTAGATCTCAACTCACAATAGCTCAAACAAAACAAACAAAAGGCAAACAGATGCCAATAAACAAAGGTGGGATACCGCATCCAATAAAATTTGGGATGGATTTCCTGCATCAGTCTGTTCTGAGTTCAGTGAGGTCAGCGGACCGGCTCCCGCAGCGGGTGCGAGCGACACGGGTGCGCACGCGCAGCCGCAGCAGAATACCGCGAGCGGCCGTCAAACGCGAGCGCGCTTTGCTCCACACAATATTTACGCGTAAAAATAAACAAGTGATAAAAGGCAGTGAACATTTCATTAAGTTACCTACTCGCGACGTGACTCCATTCGGATCGCATCCCAACGAGTCCAGGTATTTTTAGAGACATACTTTAGCCGTCAGGGAACTGGTTTTCAGGTTTGCATCGCGAAAGTGCCTGGACTTACCAGAATGTTAATAAAATTGAACCTCCTGTCCGTGATATTAATTTCTATCTATGCTTACCATTGCATGGTAGGTTTTGCTCCAAGTTTAACCACGGTGTCCATGGCTTATCCTACGAGTTCTATGGTGACAAATAACCGAGTAGTGTATTAACACAGTGTTTCTAATAATCCAAATTACCCAAATCTTGGTAAATTTCCCCCAATTTGGATTGAAAAATTACAGCATCATCACAAAACACATTGCTTGTACCGACATATGGGATAAGTGTTAGTATGTGGGATACTTAAGATGAGAAGAATTTGGACCACCTATCTGGCAAAGTTAATTGGCAGACTTCACACACCTTAGACAACACTAACAAGTACTCTGAGACGTCCAGATTAATTTGAAATTTATTGCTGAACTAATAAAAAAAAGGCTAAATTCACTACACTTGCATTGATCTGCCGAGTGAACAGTAAGGTTGCCTAGCTCATAGTGTATATATAAGTATAAACACAAAGACCCCTGTGCAAACTGCAAGAGACTGCTGGCTATTAATGTTGAAGGAATTTTATAGAGCTCTATATTTAGTAAGGGAGTGAATCTGGTATGTCACTTGCGTGGTTTGGTCATTCTATCTATGCTGAGGTATAAGAATGATTGGTATGACCAAGAGAGTGATCTAAATGAATCAAGAAATAGGAAAACTAAAGACAAGATGGATGGATATGTATTGTGTGAATTATGATGTATATGGGGTATAAAAAGTAATGATAGTATAATGGACGCAGAAGAATAACAGTCTATTTTATAACAAAATAACCTCAAAATACATAGTAGGTAAGTACCTTGTCTAGAGCGTATTTTGCCTGACAACCATGTTCTCTACTGTGTTTATATTTAGCTAAATGTATTCTGAATTAAGAGGCACTAAACTCGTTTATGTTGTTTTATACTTATTATGAATCTATGAAAGTATTAGACATTTAAATTCAAATTAAATTACTGTAAACTGTCCAATTTATCAGCAATTAGGTATATTTATAAATTTATCGTCGTTTGACACAAGTAAGACTAGGTACACTTCATTAGCGCACAAACAAGATAAAATTACTACAATCTTTATCATCATCACAATATTCACCGGCCCACACGAGTACGTTTCTTCATAAAAAAGGGTTTAGGTCATAGTCCACCACGCTAGCCAACTGCAGATTAGCGGATTTTACACGTCTTTGAGAACTTTATGAATAGCTTTCAGGCATTCAGGTGCCTCCCGATGTTTTTCTTCACTGCAGCATTATAGCAAGTGATATTTATTTGCTAAAATGCATATAATACCGAAAAAAGATGAGCGTAGATGGGGTTCGAACTCCGGACCTCCCGAGCAGTAGGCTGAAGTCGTAACCATTCAGCTATCACCATGTTGACAAACAAGAAACTTTCTTCTAAATTTAACTTCGACGTCTTCGTCTGAAGGAAGTGTTGAAAGTTTGATCCCTTTGTCTGTCTGTATGTGTATGCCTATATCTCTAATATCTCTATGTGCCATCTTAGGTGCCCTTCTCCAATTTCAAAGCGTAGTTCGTATTTACAAAATGATTCACTCATTCTCGAGATACGAGAAAGATATTTTTTTATCGAAAGTTTAATTAACTTAAAAAGTAACGGCATGAAAACGTAAAATATGTTGTCTTTTTCTTCGCATATCTTTACTCAAACTGGTTGAAAAGATGATCCCAATTTTTCCACACTTAGGTACCACACGTTATTGTTCTATGTCATTTAGGTTATCGTTTGACGATAACATAGTAATAGGTATTATTGCCGGTCGAACCTCTATCAAGCTTTCTATATAATATGCATCTTTTGTGGAATCTAGTGAAGTATTTTGTAGTCTTTGTGTAACTAGTCCTAGTTCATGCTTAGTTTTAAGCCCTTTATTGACGAATATAAATTCTATGACTATAATTTGTCAAATAATAATCAACAATTCATCATCAACTCATCTTTCACAGAGCTTTGTAAGTTTTTTTTTAATATTATCATCTTCCCTGGATTGAGTACCGCCTGCGTATTGCAAATCATTTATTAATCTATCTACCACTTATCTTTTCATTTCCAGGGCTCGTGTGATGAAATGGCGCAGTACCAGTTCTTGTCTTTGCTCGTTGTGACTGCTTTAGGTAAGATTTTACCATTAATATAGCTTACCTGGGGCATTTGTTGCAAACCCTGTATCTTATCGGATTTACCATAGATACTTTCGAATGTTGTAAAATCTAGTAAAAAGATTCTAATGGCGACATTTAGTTTAACGGGTTTAGGTTAAGCGGAGTCACAGAGTACACCATAGATAATACACTAAAAGAAGAAAGTAAACTCTAACTCCATAAAATGACATCAATCAACTTCGGAATCGTCAAAAATACAAGAGTCATCAGAATACCAATTCATAAGCTGCTGCATTTAATCATACAATGTGGTATAGTTTTTGCTGTTCGATAATCTGCGGGGAACCAACTTGCCTTTCCTCAGATCATCAGGCTCGTTCCTCAAAAAGGCTGAGACTGCCTGACGAGGCGATGAAACACGAAGTACCAAACTGATAATCACGGAGCGTAAATTAATTCACGCGTAATCACGGAGCTTTCAGATTTTTAGAACATAATATCAAACTGTTACAGGTAAAATATAACACGACTTTAAGATTATTATGTTACTACTGCCACAACCGTAACAGAGCTCGAACTCAATCTGTTGTATGTGTAATTAATACTTGAACTGGCAACTAAACTGAAAACTGGCAAAGTCCTTTGAATTTTATAAGTATTCACGTTATTTTTTTAAAACGAACCTGACTAACCGCCATGAAGATAACCGAAAGATTATTCGCTCAAGCATACCAATATGCCGCCAACTGAAAAAAGCTCCCTCTAAAAAAATGTCTATCGAAATAAACTGTTTGGTAAAAAGAGAATGGAAAGGTTGCGCATATAATTGTTTCAACAATTGTGTTCCGGTCAGAAAGGTGCCAGTTACAATACATAAGTACAAGTGGCAACTACCTCAGTCCTCAGAGGTAACAACGTAAGTGAAGCCAGCGTCGAATAGCGCAAATACTAACTATCATAAACTGGGGCTTTTAATATTTACTTACAGGATTAACTTACACTAACGCTAACTAACAGTCCTTTTCGCATTGTCACGTCTAGCCGTCCGAAGGACTGATAAGCGAAGGAGAAGAAAGGTCCTCGAATGGAGACCACGACTAGGATAACGACGACCTCTAGGATAAGCGCACATTGTACAGTCAGATAATCTCATTATTTTGGCACTAGAGCATGAGATATCAGAAGAAAACATGCATAGCCGTTCAAATTACCATATTATTTACTTATAGACTCTTCAGTTCACGAATCGGTTTACCTGCGGAAAAAATATTTCTCCATAAAAGGTTCTTTGTGTAATATAAGTACACCGTTCTTATAAGTAAAGTGGTCAGGCCTTGGCGGTTGTTTATTTACTTATTAGGTGTTATAGTTCCGTATTTGTTAATACATTTCCACTGTCGGATACTGGATGTCCCTACAAATAAAATGTTTCTGTTTACGCTGTGTGCATAAACTATTGCATAACATAAATACAAATAATAATTTGTCATTATAATAATAATTAAGTATAATAATAATGATCATACTAAAGCCAATATATAAATCTCGAATGCATAAGTATATAGCCATATACAATTACATCATATCCTACAAAGTCTAACAATTTTCCCCGGACGAAGCTTCTTCATTATTCATCAGTCACCTCGTCACACCACAAGTTACCACAGCTATCACTAATTGCAATTTAATGGTAGGACCCAATACAATATCAGATACGTGGAACGAAGATATGAATCATACAAAATCTGTTTATTTTCTACTAGGTAGTACCTGAATATAATAAGCGAACTCATACATAGGTATTCATATCTTACATGTACCTATGCATATAATACGAGTGATGCCTACGTAAGCGTCTGTCGTGAGTATAGTAGAAACATTAAGTACAATTTACATAATGAGTCACGCTCAAAAGTGTCCATGAATGAATGAGATTTTAATCTTAGTTAGGTATTTACTGAGTGTTGCCTTTCCGACCTAGATACTCCTTTGGGAAACGCAGTAAGTACCTACCTACTTAAACTTATGCTATAGTAGGTAAAATGATCAAGTCTCACCCACAGGTTGCATCAACATAGATTTTTGTTTACTAAGATTTGTCTCCGTACAATGTGGCTGAATTCTGGAATCTTCTTTTTAGGTATTTGAGTCAAGCAAACGTTCTGGAAAGCTGGGTTTATTCTAAGAGGCATGTTCGTCAAGAAAAAGCTTCTTAAATCTATCCTTTAGAGGTCCAAGTTATTTTGTTAACAGTTTAACACAGACGCTAGCAAGGAGTTCCCTTCCATTCCTTGTAAATGCAAAAATAAGTAATAATTAATTTATGATGGGTATACTGATCGCTTTGTGCCAGTATCTCGCAGTGACTCTCACGCACTTAGTTTCGCAAAATGTGAGCCTAGGCTAGAGCCCTAGACAATCTTTTGAGTCCAGTATCCTTGTAGTAGCTATGTATGAACCGGACATAATAATGGTGTATGTACCTATGCGTATACATAAGTAATATTTTTATGTAACTTTACCATATTAATCTAGGTGCTTATTAGTAGGAGCACAGATTAGATAAAGCTAAGTAGATCTAGGTATTTATTTAGAACCTAATCTCATTTCACTATCTTTTTGTAAATGAGCCACTGAGCAGATACTAAGTAGCTTTGATTATATAAACATTTATTATTTATTTATATAATCAAAGCTAGAAGTTATCATTCTACCTACCTACCTACTTCTTAACTTTTCACATAATTATTTATCATTATCAAGCTTACAGCTCATGCATAAACCAACAGCCGATCAAAGTTGGCCCAACGAGATATCTTGGTCACTTTCAATTCAATATCTCTGCTGTATACCTAAGTAGGTATCTTACAATCTACAACACAACACACGCGAGGCTCACCGCACAACTGGTTTTGAGTTAACTTACCACTTACTCAATTTGCGATTATACTCTGTATGACCAATTACTTAGGATTCCAAAGAGCTCAATTGCTAAGGTACGTATGTAGAGAAAAAATAACACAATTTTGATAGATTGACTGTAAGGCGTAAGGCGTAATATGGAGGTACAAAACGTCTACCTACATTACTTTTTAGATTAGGTATGTACTTGATTAGATCAGCCCATGTGTCGAGACTATAGTGCTTATTAAAAGTCTTACCTACCTTATTTAAAAAGTTGTCAATCTCATGAATACTGTACATACTGTAAATCTCAGGTACTGTATGAGCACGTACTGTATGAGTATGTATGAGATCTTTTTAGATCTTCTAGAGATGGAAAGTGTTAAATTTTTTAAAGTAACTTTTAAGTTTTTTCTTAGGTAAAGGTAAAAAAGACGTAGCTGCACCTGCTTCGAAACTTCGAATGTAAAGTTTAGCTAAACTTTTTGTAGGAAACGAAAGACACTTATTCAATTCTCTCACCGGACGAGAATCATTTTGGTCAATTTAGAGCTTCATTGTTGTGTTTTGTACCCACTCAATGCCAGTTGGTTCTCTCTGTTAATTATTTTATTTGGATAAGAAGTCAGGATTCCCAATAAAGGAAATCATAAGAAATATTATTACTATGTGGGTCGCTTCCTGTTAACAATGCAATGTGGTCCTTTGTGTTCAGTACTTATCTACAAAGTTAGCATTAAGTACGTCCTTCAGCCAGTAGGTGTCACGGGTACCTAAGTACATTAATTTGTTCTTATGTAACATGCATCACGTTCCGAGTTAAAGCTATTAAATTAAAACAAAGCGCGCAATCTGCGCATAGCATCGCTGCAACAGTGAACTGCATTGAGTTGCGCGGCTCTTCCGGCAGCTGTGACCAGACCGTGCGAAACTCATTATTACGCTGTTACTAGTCTGTTGAAACAAAGCCTTTACAACCTAATCTAAATCACGAACAAGATCTCGGGATGGAGTATCTCGCGTGTCCGAAGATTAAAATAGTCTAATTAGGGAATGTTCGTCGTGCTATGCCGACCTCGCTACTAACATAATATAAATTTCAAGACTACTGGTAGGCACTTATTAGTATTGTAAGTATTGTAGTATAGTGCTACTAGTGATAAGTGTATATTTGTAGTTTACTCGTATCACGTAATAAATTAGACCGTAAAGACATGCATAATCATTTGTTATTGCTACATCCAAAACTGTGTAGTAAGGCATCTACTTAAGTGCTTTAAGTGCAGCTCAGAAAACTTCACGATTTCACATGCATAATCATCATTAATTCAGTAAAAAATAAATTCATTACTTAGTCCGCCAGTAACCCAATTTACTTGCAAGATATTTAGTTTAACCAATTCATATGCAAATGTCTTCTAGAAGACTATCTAAAATACAAGACGTGACTTTAAAAGCATTCCAAGAAAATAAAGTAGAGGTAGCACATGCATTTAGGTCCGACTAACTGACTAACGGAAATAGGCTCTGACGGGGTAATGGCGGTAGACATTACGGATAAGATACCAATTTACTTGCGTGTCCAATTAACTCTAATCACACGTTGCGCGCTGGCCAGCGAACGACCAATGGACACAAAAAAGACTCGCTAAACGTCAAGTTATAAATAAAAGATTCAGTCGATTTGTCTTGCAGAGGTACTTTCACTTTGAATTATGAGGTTACCGGGGTGTTTCCAAGCTGATAAATGGGTATACGTATGAATCATTCAATGCCCAAAGGTAAGTAAGCTCAGCATGGGATGCGTTAAACTGTCGATTTCAGAAATTTCGAGAACCGGGTTTGGGCACGGAGCACCGTTAAATACACCAATGAAGCATCGTCTGACCCCCTAATTGAATAGTTCTGCTGACCGCGCGACGATAAAATGTTTACTTTTGGATAAGCTAAAGTGGTTCTCTACGTTTCTTATTTGAACGTTACTGCACTAGCCTCTTTAGATAGTTTAAACAAACGTTACCTAACTCGTGCTCGAGAAAATAACGGCATCTAGTCGTCTCCTTTTAAACGTTTAGCCTCCATCTGATGCAACAGAGGTCAGAAGCCAATTTGATCATGTTGCGTTAAATCTAGTGGTAATCCCGTTGTAAACATTGTACACCAGCAGAAAGTAGAATTATAGTCCCGTAGTAGTAGCGACTAAAAAACTTCAAGCAGCAAAACATACTTCAGACCTCCTCAGTTGCGAAAAAAAAACAAATGCCCCCCGTGGGCCGCTAATGGGTTCCTACGTCTTAATCAAAATTTTTTACAGGTATTGGATCATGTCAAAGCCAGAGTCAGTCCATTTCAAATCCTCCATCTATTCCGAGCACTCTCCCAAGTCTCATAAAAGAAGTGGAAGATAACAGCAGATACAAGACCTTGGAGGCCAACGCTACTTTATTGAAGCTTTTGGTTGATGATAAAGACGGTGTAAGCAGGTAAGGAATTAATTATTTTACAAAGGCGTTCGTAATTTGACCAAACTTATATAGAATCTTCATCTTGGTTGACTTTTTGTGACCACAGCCGATGGACACCTGATATTCCTTTATTTGATTAAAATTAAGCCCGTAATGTAACAACCTGTAGACACGAACACAATCGTGTCCGTCATATTCACCGACAGATGCGGTACTTTTTAAGTAGGTACCTACTTACTTATCAGGTTCTATCTACGAAATACGAGTTCATTATTTTCATTCATTCTAATTTTAATAAGCTATTAGCCTCTTCTCATTCAGAGTGGTAATTTATTTATTTATTATCTCCACATTTGTTAACAAATCGTGGCATTATCTATCTGCCTGGATGATAATCGTGGGTAGATGCAAAGTTATTCGTGGCTATTTGACAGAAGAGACCCGTGCTTTGGTGCACTGCATGGGGCCACTAACGGGTTGCAGCCAATATAAATATTAGACAGTAATCGCAAAATGTAACAAATGGTGCTGACTCATAAACCCTCTGATATTTTTTTAACTTCCTGCCGTAAGAGATATTTTTTCCTCTTGCGTGCTTTCTCTTGGGCATTAAAATGTAACCTGAAACTAACGGGAAAATAAGAAGGCTGCTTTTTGCATCTCCGTAGGTATTAAGTATCCAAGGGCAGCAAAGCGGATACTGTCTGTATAATCACGCAACATTTTTTATACGAGTGATTCAGAGAGAAACTAGCAAGGTGATGATCAAATTTTAACCTCTGAGAAAAAGGTTGTTCATTCCACCTAATTTCCTTCTCATCTTCCTTCTTTTTGTATTTTCAAGAGTAAACTTACAGAATTGATGACGTTATTTCAGGTCGGAGGTTTTCGACATGCTGCACTCTCGCGACGACAACGAAGACCATCTAGACCTGCCGACGTTTCCCGACGACACTGAGGACGGCCGAGCCGACGTGCCGCTCACGCCTGACTCCCAAGCTGAATTCCTTCAAGGTACAAACATAAAAGTGCCACCTACAGTCCATGTGGTCGATAGCTAAGGAAATGCTAGGCAAAATGTCAATTACATTAAATTGATTAAGCACCTGTAAGGCTTTAAATTGCCATTAAATTCGAGTTTCCAATAAAATATGCCGGACTTTGCCCTCTTGACCTTAAGTTTTCAACACAGCTAGCTAGCGCCTGTCACCATGTATCATCATCCCTCACTCCTCGATGGTGACACCGCTTAACCCATTAAAACGTTTTTGGAAGGGTTTGCGATAATTAAGCGACAGAGATTTCGGCTTCAATCCCGTTACCCAACGTTTCTTTGTCCTCGAAGTACGTACTTATGTAAGTAAAGTCTACGTCGACGGGTGCACGGACAAACAATGCATTAGTTACCGGTTGCGCCTACTCCAGCCAGCCAGTGCTTATGATAAATAAATATTAGGTACACGCGCATCGTCTTTCGTAATACTGTTGTAAAGATTGTCACATGGATGTTATAAGTAAGTTGGTATCTACTTAGTTTTACTTAGGTAATCATTACCTCCATGGGTTGTAATGAGTTAATTAGAACGCATTAACTTTACACACTTAATTTAGTAATTGAACGTTTATCTCTCACCTGCCAGATAAATGCTTCGACTTTCAATCCGCTACGATCCGCTAATAGTAGAGAACAATTTATTGCAAAAACTTCGCATTGACTGGCGCCTTGGCAATCACGCTGACAGACGCGCCATGGATCCCGGGTGCGGTGCCCGGCCGGAGCAGACAGATGTACACACATCGATTTAGCAGATAAACGTGTGTACATTAATATGAAAATGATCTGATAAATGTTTGTACACAGTCTTGGGCGTTACTTTGTGTTGTTTTCTGTGTGCCCGCCACCCACAATGCACGGGATCCTAGTGCGGGGGTGTATGTGAAAATGTGTATTTATATACTTGAAATTTCTTAACTCATTAGCAGCAGGCGACGCGGTAAGCAAGGACTCTCAGCGGAGAACCGCAAGCGCGCGCGGCGAGCCTGTGGGCGCGGCGGCCGGCATCATGGTGGTCGTCACTTGTAGCATCGTCTGTCTCGCCTACACCGCCCTAGTCGTGTGGAGACGGATATACATGTGAGGCTCACTATCGTAACTCTGCTTTTTACAAATCCCCCATGCTGGACAGACTCGCAGCAGCGGTACGCGAGCGTGTGCTACTGACTCTAAAAACGCCCTCGTCTTGTGGAGACGTACGTATATATTACGCATGTGAGGGTCTTAGTCATTTGGTACTCTCCGCTCTGTCTCGCTTTCACCGGAACAAGACCCGAGAACAAACACTTTTGTGTCAGATAAATGTCTGCTGTGCCCGGGAATCATACCCGAGCTGAGACCCCCTGGAAGCAGGCAGGGTCACTTATCATTGGATAGCTATAAAATATAATACATAGGTACGTAGTACGTAGTAGTGTACAGTAGTCTGTATGTAGTGCAACTTAGTTGTTTATACCTGCTATGCATAGATTTCGGAGGTGATTAAACAGCATAGAGATAGATGCTCGTTTGTAATTCTCATACCATCAAACAACTTTGGACTACAGACATCTGGTTTCTGGCAGTCTTGAATTTTGATATTTACTTAAACTCCAGTTGAGAACTCTTGACATGGTAAGTGGTAGTTGACGGAATAGGTAAGTGCGTGTAGTAAGTAGGTACTCACCTACCTACTCACTTTATTATAGGTAGTTATTTTTAAGTAGGTACCTTATTTATATTTAGGTATAAATAACAGGTATATTTAATAACTTTCAATATCAACACCTTACCATATTTTGGTCATATATGCTTTATGGTCTAGATCCCTTGATTTCATTACTTCTAAGCTGTTGTTACCTATCTTACCTATGTAGGTAAGTTACTTATAATATTTAAAGCTTTGATTCTAAAATATTATATTTGCGTGATCGTGTCGCACACGTACCTAGCATTCGCATAGCTTTGAAAGCTATGTTTAAATGTGTTTGCTGCGTTATTATGATTATTTAAATATTTCTCTTTATTTTGAAACTCATACTTTACCTTAAGTAGATACTAGGTTAATCTAACAAATATCGATTTCCACAGACAGTTTATGAGTATGTTTACTTGAAAACTTGAATATTTTACTATCGTTAAAGATCGACCCGATAACATTTTACGATAGTATAAACATCGATAGGAAGGTTTTTACGACTACAAGACTATTTCCTACAAGTGGACGTTTATTTGTAGCTCCTCTGTGAACATAAACCGGCTATTGTGAGGTAACCTAATATCCGTCTTCCTGACGCATCGCTGCTTGCCGGGCCGCGTAGGAAGCGCACAACTGGGATTTCAAGTTATAACTTGAAATAACAATAACTTTCAAAATCGTGTAGCTGTAGACAAAATAAAATAAACAATTATAAACCCTCACAAACCCACACCCTGGCACCGGAATCACTTGTGACCCAGATAGCATGCTGACTATTGAATATAGGTTCCCACAGAACAAGTACATAACTAACATAACCAACGTCCTAAGCAAAAAGTATTTATGCTACGCTAAATCCAAAGAGTTTAATAATAATATATAGTGGCTAAATCCCAAGGCCCGAAAAGGAAACTGTGAGGTTGCTAGTTTAAAAATATTATAGAAAGGAAATCAGTTCGAAAACGGGGTACTGACTAATACTGAGATCATAGTGACCCATAAGCCATATCGATCTGATTAGATCTATTGTAGCTGAAGGAAGACAGTTGCCGGTTGTAAAAAATTGTACCTTAGATCGACCGGTAGCGGTGCTAAATTCTGAAAGGGTATCGAGAACCAAAAATAACTGCTGTGATCATAAATCTAAAGCTATGGAGGTGCTGGGTCCGGGAGGGTAGGATTTCCACATCTAGTATTTTGTAACACTAAGTACTTACATATAAATACTACTAACGATTGGATTTTGATGTTATTTTCAGAAAACGAAATGGCCTGAAACACGAATTACTTAGAAACGAGGAGAATATAGCCGAAACCAGAATTGAAGTAAGTAAATCTTCGTCCATCTCTTACACACAGTGAGACACACTGACTTCGAGCTTTAAATCCCCTAAACTTATTTCAGTGAAGCGCTCAAAGCCCCATAGCTTGGGTATGTCTTTCATCATAACCCATCACAGGCCGACTAATGAGCACGGGTCTCCTCTCAAGACGAGAAGGGTTTGTAAATAGTCCACCACGCTGGCCAAGTGCGGATTGGTAGAGATTGGTTGAAAAAAATCGTGTTTTTCCGTGTTTTGTGTGGCACGTGTTAAGCAGTCGGTCACAGTCGCCTCAAAAACTTGTGTCAGCACTTCAGGGTATCTGACTGTAACATCGTGGTGGAGTACGCTCTAGGCCACCTCAGTCGTGTAAAAAAAAAAGACGCCCTGCAGTAAGCCGTTAATGGGTTGTACCAAAGTACCTGCCTAAGCCTAGTGATCCCATCTGACCAGCAAGATTCACGGCAACTTTTTCATGTATAATTTTTGCCTGATTACAGTTGTAACTAAATCGAGTTCGCTGGCTTGAAGAGAACAGCTATTCAACGAAGATCTTGCTATAAGTCTTAAGGTTCGATTAATAAAATAGGAACATTCGTTGATAGGTAATTTAATTGTTAAGTCCAGTCAAGTCGGACATTTCATATTGGCTGAATACCAAGACTGAGTTCGGTAGTTTACTGTATAGGATATTATTATTAGCCATGATCTTGCGGTGTCAATATACGTATAGTATTATAATATTGAGAATGTGATTTTCCCTGAATGTAAAGTTATAAAATATTATGAGATCAAAAGAAAAAATATTGTTATAATTCGCTTTGATAAATAATTATGATGCACGACGACCTTTGATTATAAAAAAATGTTCGTTTTGTACTCTCACAGTGGCACTTAACATGGTTTATTTAAATTTACATAGGTATGTGTTGTATTGAAATACGTTCGCCTGTTTTCTTGTTTGTAAAATGAACTAATGCAGAGTATTGCAGAGGTTCTTTGTGTCAGTTATTATTATTTACTTATTGCAGTATTAGATTTTATTATTGTGTGAATAAAACTCATGTAAAATGTAGAATTCTCTTGAGACAATGCTCCTCGTTTGCAGATAAGGCGTGCCCAAACGTCATGATTGTGTGTGACCAATAAAACTTGCTACTGATATTTGCTTCCGTAGCAGCCATTATTGACAGTAGTGAGGGAGTTCAAATCTAGCTGTATCACGGCAACTTTGACATTGAATATATTTATCTCAATTTTTAGATTGGTAAATGGTCATCATATATTACAAAATATTAAACAGTAAAAATCGTGTACTCCTAATTGTTTTTAGAAATATAATTATTTACAGAAAGGCATAGCCCATAAAGCCTATTGACTAAACTCATTGTTATATTGAGGTTTGTATCTATCTATGATATGCAGAGTGTCAAATATTGACGCTACGTTTTATACTTATAGCATAATAAGTTTTACACAGTCGTTTACCTTTTTACATCTTCAATTGTATTATATAAGCTACCACTCAGCGTTTAGTTTTAAAATACAGAACTCTTATTTTTCATAAGTCATTAACTGTAAGCAGTGCCATAATTTGCATCACACTGAATTTACATGAATATCTTGAATACAGATTGGCATAGTTAGTATTTATTTATTTTTAAAGTCAAAATGTGTCTGTGATGTGTATTATTAAGAAAATACAATACAAATAATTGTTTTTAATAAATTATTTTCGTGTAAAAGTTCTTTTATTTTCATTATAACATCAGCCATGTAAATTAATTTAATATGTTAATAAAGTGATTATTTGCTGCTATGCGTTTCAACATATTTGAATTACGTGACTAAGAAATTACAGCAATGATTGAACATACCACAATCCATTATGGTACATAAAAATTAAGTTGGTACTTTAAACATATTTGAATTAGGTTTAGCCTACTGCCCTTTCTTGAATTACACTATCATAAAGTTTAATCAAATAAAACATCTGTGTAAGCTAAAAGCAGAAGTTTATTATTATTCATATGCCTGTGTAAACAATGTGATAAATGAATCATTAAAAACTGCTGATGCCTCAAAAATGTAAACGGAAACAATATAAAAACAATACTATACAATCACCCTCATATTAGTAACTTAACTACATTAATATTAGTTGAATGTCAATCCATTAATAATGTCTATACAAAAACTGAACATACAAATTTTTTCTAAGGTAACTTGTCAAGATTAAATCACACCTGTAACACAATTTTACACACAAGCTGTAAATGCACTGGTAAAAAACGAACTTAGATCGTATGATTTGAACACTAATTAAAAAGCAATTACCTACTTTCAGAATGTCTCAATATGACTCTTTAAGCAAATAGTACAGAACTGTATATTTCTAACAATGAATTCATATATAACAGACCTGTTCCAATATCTCAGGTGTGTCTTTAATCTTATTTGATCACAATGTATCACCTGTTTATTATGGTATATCAATTCATACAAATATTACGTAAATAGGATTACTTGTTTTCCTTATGCTTAACAACAACAGGTCCAATGTTGTCCCCTGTTTCCTTGTTGTGGGCACCATGGGCGCCATCACAGTAGGGCCACTGAAATTATACATACAAAAGAACAAAAATTATACATAAAAAAAACACTATCATACATAAAGTGAATTAAGACCATAATCTTGTTTCATGTTGTCTCTTGAGAATGATAAGAAGTCATGTAGGTCACATGGGGCAGGCAATAAATCTAACAAGCAAACATTTTACTCACAAATAACCTGAAAGACTTTTCATAACATACCAAATTTTTTTTAAGCTTACAATTAGAGCTACTGGGTATAACACAGAATCAACTAAAGAAATTGAGGTACCTACCTTTACAATTTATTGTTAATTTTTTACATTGTATGCATTCAAAACTTGTCATGGGATGCATTGCACCAAACACAGATGATTTAATACCTGCAGAGTAGATATAATTCTAAAAATACTTACATTCTTACTTCTCCAACATCTACAAAATACTGCTTTCTCAGTTATGTCTTCAATGTCCACAAAATCCACAACTTTATTGATGTCCTTCTTGATGCAAGGGTTAATTTGCCCACTGTCAGCCTCTCTAGCTTTCTTAATGGTCTGATAGGACACATAGGAAATACCTCCAATGGCCAGTGTTGGTGGCAAAAGGGCACACCAGTCACGCACTAAAAATTATTATGAGAATAGTTTTTATAGTGTAATAATGTAATATTGTAACAGTTTTACTATGGTGAAAACACAAGAACTTTTTACTGTACTATTATTATAAATGTGAAAGTTTGTGAGGATAGTTTATTACTTGAATACTCGAATTATTACTAGCTTGAACCCTTTAAAAGGTCATAAACTACATTTCTCACTTAACAACATACCCCTAAGAGAGTTGAATAAGGGATGAAAGTTTTACATGGGAGGAGTCAGTGGAGAAGATTAGAAATAAATTTTACTGTCATGCAGAGTTGGATGTACATATCAGTTTGCCATTAAATTTATAAGACCATCTGTGCTATGCAAGGGCACAAATATTGCGGCCCTCAGAATATGCACACCTGTATTAATATGCTACAACTGATACAAATAGACGATACAGTGGACTTCTAGACTTTTTGCTGAAATAGACAGATAGACAGGGGCATCCATCGGGTTCCTTAGTAAATAGCAATGTGGTATATACCTATATTATACTTTAGCAATGGTAAATGGAAGTGGACAATAGTTTCATGTACATTTTAGATGGGCATGCGAGTCACGAATCCTTTAGTAGTAAAATAGTTTCATGTAATGAATAATTAATTACATCTGGCTGTGGCTGAAGGTAATTAACCAGCACGTAAGTCACTGGCCTTGCAATTGATAGTACTTCAGCGGAGCTAAACTTTTTATCAGATAAACATTCCCCATTGCGATTTTTTTTCGTTACCTTGACCTCGTTTACTTAGAATAAAATCAGTTAACGTGTAAAAATGGCTTTGCTACATAAAGAAAATATAACAAAACTTTCTTAAACATAGAAAATTAAAATCTTTCAGAACCTCAACATCGTAAAATGATATAAAATTTGAGTCAAACATCGAATGAGGAAAATCTCACCACCGAGTCGAAACCAGCCACCAATGGAATCCGGAATGGGTAAGCTGGCCAAGTAATTTGGAATGGTAACTTTTACAACATTAGATATGAAATACATGTTGATCTATATTTATGCAAGAATCACAAAACTACGAGCTTTACAATACTTTAGGATATAAATATAATACAAGGTTACACAATTCAAAACAGCCAAAGCAAGCTATTGCTCTTCTCATGCTGTGATTTTGACGTATGATAAGATGACGTTAATAATTAGTTACCATAGAAAAAATCTAATTGCTATACACAACAGCGCGTGGTTTAGCGCGTGGTGTGAATTCGCAAAAAGAATTCGCGCCTAGAATTTGCCTAGATTCTAGAGAGGCCTAAAGATAAAAAGCACAGGCCGAACTCCGACGGAAGAAAATTGGAAAACGTAGATAAAGATGAAAGTTTCCTTGTAATCCATAGACAACACATGTTCATTTATTTATTATATCTGTACCTGGTATCCATAAACAAGAATATATACTTGCTGTCGTCGCTTTGGTTGGATGGGTGCGCTTGCCTATCGTACGTTGTAATTATGAATCTTTTCATTAGATTTATCGTGTAATTCTTCGGTGTGGTCCTTATGTGATAATAAACAAGTGTAAATAGTGTAATCCTTTGAAGGATTTACCCAATGCTGTCGTCTGCTGAATATGGCTGACGAAAGACTAGTGGTCCTAAATCGTTGTGACAACTTAGGGTTTGGGTTTTCTCTGCTTGGTGAAGCCGGTTTGCCACATATTATATACGAAATCGAAGAAAACTCTGCAGCAGCTCGCAGCGGGGAGGTAAGTCGCGAGATCACACACATAAACAATATATTAAGATATCGATAGATATTGGTAACAAGAACGCGTAAAACTAAGCTGTGTCAGGGCTAAAATCTTTTTCTTTCTCGAAACCTTTAAAGTTTCATACTTATTTTTGCTATCTATATGACACCTTTGTTGAAAAACAATCCAGCATGATATAAAAATGTTTAAAAAAAATTAATTACAGTTGTATGATAATGATGCAGAAAAAATAGTATCACATTAACATAACTATTAACTTGTATGTTGTGTATTTGTTGCTACCCTTTAGATGTACATATTACTGTACCCTGAAACAATTAATCCCATTTTATATACAGTGTGGAACCCCACTGTGCAAATCAGCTGACTGTCAATAGATATAAGTCAAGCCAACCATTGTTTTGATATCTTTCAGTTTCGATATCTTTAGTTCAGCATTTAATAAATAAATGAAAAGATTATTAAAAATTACTACTACTATAATCTTTCCTTTGCAGCATAGGTACCTACCATTCATACCTATAAAATGCTTTAACATATATTATTTATTTTATTTAAATTTACAAAAGTAGTTTCAAACAATACTCAAATAATAAATAGCAATGTTTATGCCATACAAAAATAGAATATGTTTAAGTACAAATTAATTTTCCTAACAGTACATAACATACCAGATACAAAAGTGAACCATTTAAATTAATCTAAGTACCTATTTTATATAATTAACATCCTATGATAAATGGATACTAATGTAACAATGGGTAAGGATGGTTGGATGGATGAGAATGTATGACAATACTATTGTGAAATGTATATTGTATTTTTTACTTTGGGAATGATTTGAACATGTACACTATAAATGTTTCATACCATGGCTCGAGCCTTGGAATATTTTGTGTCTGTGTGTAATTTTGTACAAAAAGTCATAATGAATATTAATTTAAACAATAAATATGATATAATTACCTCTCAAGTCATCTCTCAGTCATCTGTAATGAATGACACATCAATTCCAATGAATCAATAAATCTCTATTCATATGCTCCAGACTGTCTGTAGCTCCATATAAGTAAATTTTGTTTTACCTCACACAATTTCATACCCCATTCTATGCTCCCTTCCCACAAAATTTCCTACGAATCAGTTCCGTATTTTATGTGTGATTGAGTTAGAAACATACAACCATCCACTCTCACAAACTTTCAAGTTTATAATATTAGTAGGATTATGACAGATCTAATTTTGTTGCATTTAACTTCTTATCTTTTCAAGTGTAACACACACTACTGACACACTGCACAGAGAGATGCAAACCACATGTTTGTGTGCATAATGTGGTCAGCTCAAGGCAAACCAGTTTAGGGACTCTCATTTCATGCAAATAGATTACTCATTGTAAACTAATTGCCTGAGATGTAACATAATTGCTGAAGTTGAATTGAAATAAGGACTTGTTATATATCCACAAGTCACATGCCAAATGGATTATTTATTTGTTGAGAAGTTCTGCCTTTTTTGGGCAACTTGATGTTGCTTACCATGAGATAAATAAACCTTTAAATGTCATGTGTAGATTGAGTCAATGCTGTGAGATAATATATTTAATAAAATAACTGTTTTATTGTGCTGTCATTGCTTTTATTGCCCAGCCATAAATTAACTTCAGTTAAATAGAACCAGCAGATATGTCAAGTGTCACTGCTTAGATAAATTGATTTAAAAAGCTAGTTATTGCAATTTATATACTACCTAATAATAAATTTAACATCACTACTAATTCATTTTAAGTGGGTATGCGGGCTATACTCTTGCTGATCACTACTAATATTATAAATGACAAAGTGTGTTTTGTTGGATTACTGGTAGAAACCAAGAAACCAAAAGTAGAAACTCCTTTAATGCAGCAATAAAGCAACGGATTGACGTGATTTTTGCATGTACATTGGGGCTGGAGAGTTACATTGGCTACTTATTATCCTGCAAAGATGCATGGTACCTGTGGGATGGATGTGGAAATGTTACACGGGAATATCTGCAAATAATGTTTTATTTGTACCCATATTCAGTATTTGTGTGACATGCAATTTGTTAAGTACTAGTTCAGTGACTCACAGGTCAAATTATAGCTCATAGTTCTGAGTAATAGAGAATATCATTCATTGACTTGTGTGTAGGCTCGCCGATCAAAAACACTACGACATTCTGGTAGGCGTACACTCAGCAGATTCAAGTCTCTCCTACTTTAAAGAATACTTCCACTAATGGGATATTAAAAAGGATCGTCAGCACTTCTCACACATTCAATTTGTTAAGAGTTAGTTAAGCGTATCGGCGCCACAAGTCCCGTTCTTATCATCCCCGAAAGGGTTACTCACGCTTAAGTATTATGATGAGTATATTGCGTCATTGTTATTAAACTACAGAGCGTGTTGTTTTGATAGCATTTGACGAAACAAGTTGCAATGCCAAACTAATGTAAATTTTATTGCTATTCGGGTGCAGCACGAGGATCGGTCTAATTGGTCGCTATAAAGTGTCTTATTATTAGACATAACGTTGTTGGAGCGCTCGGTCGCAATCGAGACGACCTCATGACGCACTCGCCTCGGCTAGCAGTCGACAACCCAGCGAATTAAATTTACCCACAAATTACATCAAGGACAGTTTTGATACTAACTAAGTACTTTGCTGTGATTTGCAAGAAATTGAAAAGTTGTAAATTATACCGATACATGACGCGAGATGGCTTCGATCCCGTTCACAATACAAACCTTCGTTTTGCCGACGACATAGTGATCTTGGCGGAATCGCTGGACGACCTCGGTACCATGCTAGGGAACCCGAACAGTGCCTCACAATGGGTGGGTCTGAAAATGAACATGAATAAGACGAAAGTCATGTCCAATGTACATGTCAAACTGGTACCGGCCCTCGAAGTTGTTGACGTGTATTAGAGTTCCACAAGGTGAACTGACGACCTGAAGAAAACAGCGGGAAACCTATGTCCAGCAATGAACCTCTAAAGGGTGATGGATGGGTGGACAATACAAAACACTTTATTTGTCTGAACGCGACTTTGCTAAAGTAAATTAAAACTAATTATATAACAGACTTTAAATAAGATGTAGGAAAACTTAGGCTTAAGTAATGTATTTATTTATATTTAAATTAATAACGTATCTATAATTAGTTTTTAACGAAGGGTTATTATAGTCCACTAACCTGAGTATGAGTATATTTTCGTAGACTGAACTTCAAACGCCGACTTATAACTGTCTGTATTCCGACAAAACCTAGGTTTCGTAAGGTTTTGCTGTTTAGGTCCACATAACACGGAGGTATCTGCGTCACGGTTAGTCGTTTCAGATAGATCGAAATAAGTATAAGAAACAACACTGGTAATCTTTTGCATGGATTTACCCTTTAGTTTAATCAAAGAATTATTAAAAAGAAACAATGTTTTTGATTTTATGACATTCTGCACGCCACGACGCAACTGACGACACCTCATTTATTAATCCATCAAGCCGTTTAGGCTACAAAGCGTGACAAAGAAGTAAACATACATGGAAACATTTAACAAACACTCAAAAAACATAACCATCCTTCTTACGCAGTCGGGTAAACAAGGAAATTCCAATTCGTTTTTCAGATAGGTCTGACTGAAACAACGGCTCGTAACGGCAAATCATTCAGCGCAGGAACCCCGAGACCATTGAACATGAAACCTATGTGACATTAACATAACCTTGGCTACAAGCCATGACCGGCCCACTGTAGACCGGTAACCTCTTCACAAATAGTCAGCCCAAATGTCGGAAATTCTTAGGCACACAAAGACATCTTTATTAACGATAACAACCGGAATTAGCTTTTTAACAACAAAAATATTACAACTCTTCTATCTCCCGACCGCGTCCGGCGTTGCATTACTCGAGCCGTTCGTTAAAACAGACTAAGCAGCCAGACTATGAGTGCTTCACTTACCAACCTAAGGTTTCATGTGACTCGCTCAGTATATTATGTTGATGATTGATAAGGTGAAGCCGGTACAGGTGAACTGAACGAACAACTTTTTCCATAGAAAGTGGCATCGCCATATCGATAATGACAAGTGACGATAAAATGTTGTAATTTATTATCGCTTTCAGTTTTCTAGTCATTCATTAGTTTCTTCAATCATGCGTGTCAGTGTACAGTAGAGATAAATCGCCAAGGCCTTAAATGACTAAAATTAGCAAACAACCTAAAATCTACAACGCAAAATCAATCTATCAGTGTAGTTTTTACGTCAGGAACAGATTGTGGCGCTTATCATGATAGTTCAAAAAACGCCAAAATGAAAAAGAAAACAATTAAGTAAGTAGTTCCATAGTATTAATTAACTTGAAGTTTGAATAAGCGGGTTATAAAACAATTAGAACGGCATGCATTATGAACGTGCGCCCACTGTTTCAACCTAGTAAGTTACCTAGTTCCTACCTTCTGCAAATCAAGACATGGAAAGCGTATATTACTTAGGTTCGAGCCCGTAACGTAATCAGTATCAGTAGGTTACGTATTATGGCACAGAGTAGATAATTCATATTCATAACACGTAATTGTAATACGGTCGAATCGGCGACAATATCGGCATAGGCGTACGCGCGCTGTCGGGCGGCGACTGCGTGCGATGTGTGATCTGCGTTGCCCTCCGAATTCCAACGCCTCGACTATAATTGGCCATCCTTTGTCTATTCCGTCTGTTACGGTTTTTTTTTTATAGATTTTAGCCAAACGAACAAGCAGACAGGCCACCTAATGGTAAGTGGTCACCGTCGCCTATGGACATTCAACACCAGAGAAGTGGCCAATGCGTCGCCGGCCCTGAATGAGAGCTCTTTTTGCGCCTCTATTGAAGAACTCCATGTCAAATCCACTGAGAAAACCTCAGACGGAAGCTCATCCCACAGTATACGCGTGCGCGGCAAAAAGATTGCGTGAACCGTTTCGATATGCTGAATCCTATTAGCCGTCCATGGCAGGGCACGGGTCTCTAGTCGCAACTGAAGAGGCCTAGACCGTACTCCATGACGACTATTGCTTAGCGATAATAACCGGAAAAGACTGTTCTCCAAAATACGGAAGCGCGTATGAAATATTGCCACAAGCAGTCGGATGTTAGATAGGTG
>DWLO01000058.1:0-30168 GCA_018245335.1 Dalla quadristriga
TTTATTGCGATTTATTATTTATTTGTTATATTTGTTGGGCAATTCTGTGGGGTAGGCAGTGCTTATTTGCATGTATGCACGCCACTGCCTATACGGCTGACATTGACATACCTATATAAAGATTTGTTCATGATGTTCATCGTCGCAGAGCTTAAACTACTTAAGCTAAAAAAAAACATGAAGTTTGGACAATGCGTTCCATTTATGACGTAGACAGTGGACGGATTTTTTTATATTCCACCCCTAAGGGGGTTAAATAGCGGTTGAAAAGTGTTTGAAAATCCGACGATTTTGTAGCAAGCACTATGAAAACAAGTAGTTCGCTTTTTGATTAGAAATAAATAAATATGTGTTTCAACGTTTTTGGAAATCAACACCTGAGGAGGTAAAGTAAGGGATGAAAGTTTGTTTGAAAATCCGCCGATATTGAAGCAAGCGCTATGAAAACTGTTATTTCGCCCTTTGGTTACTATTAGATATTGCCCGCGACTTCGTCCGCGTTAAATTTATGATGTTTTCATTCATCAAAAGTATCCTGTGAACTTCTCCATGACTCCAACTATCTCTCTACCAAAATCGGTTGTAGACTTTGGCAGTGCAACAAACAAACATATATGTGTTTTTCATTTAAACTGTTGTATAGACTAAAAAACCTTTATTTTATTTTACGAAGATACATTAAGTAATAAATTTAATCAAACTCATTTTCGGATTTATAATATTAAAAAATTAGTAAGATTACCCACAATAACACAATATTCACAATACAGTCGATTAATGTCAACAACGGTGGAGTTACTATATAGCTTATAATATTATGGTTAACTAGGATTGGAGATTCTAGAGATTCAATATTCCTAGGTACATGAGAATTTAAATTTTAAGTTATGTGTACTCAACTGCTGCTTGAGTCGCTGGAGTGTACGTACATACCTACACGAAACTTTCTCGTATGTATCCAATCAAGGCAGCTCAGGAGGTATTTTATACGGGTAAGTCATGTGTGGATCGGGCGGCGAAATTACATGACCTTCGCTCTTCAACTTCCTTTGAGTTTCTCAGTCGACCGTCAACATTTGCCTCGTGCGACCTAAATTTTTCCACCGTATTACTGCACTTCTATTAACTTTTCACGTCACTCACATGCGACATCTTTAAAAGCAATAAGTTCGACACATTTTAAATTACAACTTATTCAAGGGTTCTAGGTGTTGAAATAGCTGATATCGAACGAATTAGGTATTAAATTAAATTTTTACTGAGCCACACATAGGCGTGTACCAGGTACACCTTTGTGGTATGCGTTATAGTGGTGAATGTCTAATATCCTAATATGTCTACTTATCTCATTACCTACAGGTACCAGTATTTATTATCCTAATCCTACTGTTTTTTTTGTTGAGTTTCTACGTATATTTTATTGTACCAGGACGATTAGATTGTTACCTACGATCCGCGTAAGATCCAGGCCTACGATAATTACGATAATATACATTAGTGGTATAAAACAGGAGTTGCAGCCAGCC
Source organism: Dalla quadristriga (assembly GCA_018245335.1). Taxonomy (NCBI): domain Eukaryota; kingdom Metazoa; phylum Arthropoda; class Insecta; order Lepidoptera; family Hesperiidae; genus Dalla; species Dalla quadristriga. Next base: position 1,527 of record DWLO01000058.1, read on the forward strand.
AAGTGAAAAGATAGATATAGATAAGTGCATTTCAAGCGGTTTATTTTTTATTCCAAGGAAACAATATCGTTCCAATATTGAGATCGTTTACGGTTCTGTCTTACAACTATTGCAACCTGTTCAATGCAAAACCAATTAAAAGTTGCCTTTACCTTTGACCTTCTTGTTTCATTGGAAAAAGTAAGAAAAAGTAAGAAAAGTTGTTCATAAAACTTGCATTCCATTTATCGTACCTATGGAACTACGAACTGGTTTCAAATCTTTTTTAATCTAGACGGGCCCAGGACCAAAAATTTCAAACCTTAATAATTTGATTAATGGTTGGTGGAGGGGTTAGTGTCTCCAACAAGGCTTAATGACTGTTATCTAATGATAACAACCGGGACCGACGGCTTAACGAGCCCACCGAAGCACGGAAGCGCTCAAGAAATTTTGCAACTAGTGTTCATCCATCCAGCTGCCGGCCGGAACCGGTGCGGCTTCTCAATCAATTTGGATTGACTCCCGCCGCGCGACCACGAGCGCTTCAAATGGTGGATGGTTAAATCCTGATCTGAAATCCTCTATCAAATGAGCTAGCCGACGGCATTACAAATGTCCTTACTAGATTGTTTAATTTTCGCGTGTCTCAAAACATACATACCTCGGTAATGACCCGACTGAGGAATGGAAATGAAAAATCTGGCAAGGGTACCAAAAACTACCTGTTAATAATAATATATATTATCTATTATCAAAAAATTCAAATTCAAGAAATATTTATTTCCGTCTACAATAAATTTTGCAATTATGCAAAATGCAATTTGCATTATGCAGTGATTGACAGCCTGCCTACCTGGTATAATGTGTAAAAAATGTGGAGGTAACTAACTCATTTCGAGCCAACTCGCCATTGCCTGACGAAAGTGTTTTGTCAACAGATCGGCATCAACGGAGCGCAAGTTTCTGTCAGACTTCGTGGCAGGCGCGGAGAGCACGGCCGGCGGGCGGCTGGCGAGCTGGCTGGCGCCCGCGCCGCGCGTCGTGCCTACCAACTGCGAGATGGTGCCACCCGTCGGCTCCATCCAAGACGCCACCGAGCTCACCCTTCCCGTCATCGTGAGGGACCAATACGGGGACACTGTGATTTCTCCCGCTCTCAAAATTGAGGTGAGATGGGATTTATGTTCTCCTAACGTTAATGAGATGTTTAACTTTTTTACACAAAACAAATGGTACTTACTTCGGGTCTTTCAATATACAAATTCTCGATGCGTTATTTGACACTTAAGACTTGGCATGATAACAATTGTGCAAATTGTTTCTCAAGTGATGATTGATGAAAAATGGTAATTATACAATCTGAAAGAATTCGGCATCGCGGCCTTCGTATTGTGTTAATGTACTTAGCATTGTAGTGATCATTTGATAAATTAATCTATCACGCTCATGACGCGTCGCTGCCGGATGTTATAGATGCTTTTATTTAATTAACCCCAGCCCGACGTAATGTGGCGTGGTCTCCGCGAGTTGCGAAGTAAGTAGTACGCCCTACGCCGGCTGAAGTACCAATTATCATCATAGTCCATCGCTGGCCAACTGTAGACTGTAGATCGGAAGAAAATTAGAACCCTTAGGCGTCCAGGTTTCCTACCGATGCTTTACCTCACCGTTAAAGTGATATTTAATTGCATTAAAAGCACAAGTGCGTGACTGAGTAGGAAGGCCGAAATATTTTATGATTAAATTTATTGATTCAATGCAAAACACACATTTCACATTACAGTATTACAGGACAGTAACTGTAGATATTTTTGTAATATGTGTATCCTGATTGGGCTTAGCATTATAATGAGAGGTCACACACATAAATTGCAGAAGAAAATCTATTCGCTGCTTGGTTCCTCCAAATTATTACTAGAGGAAAATATTTGATAACACATAGGTACTTTATTCGTCTAACTCTATTTCAAAGAAAATAATCTTGAGGAAACCTGCTAGTCTTTGAGTTTTTACAAATATTCTCAAAAACGTGTCCGCCAATTTGATATTTAGAGAGGAGACGCGTGAAGAGTATTAAGCCGGCGATGGGGCGATGATGGATGATGGTGATGTGTTTTTGCCAGGTGGTGGTACAACGTCTGGAGGACCACAGACAAAGCCGCGTGGCTACGGCCGAAGGGCGCGCCAGCGTGCCCGACGTCCCGTACAACCCTGTCGTCCGCGACACGATGACCTTCAAAGCCCTCACGATGATGAAGGTTAGTCAGTTAAGTCTGCTTCGTGTTCCATGCGAACTTTTACATTTAAACCCATGCAGTTAACCTCGCGTTTTACACGTGCCACGGATGCACTGAAATCATTGATACGATCCAGTAGTACGTCCCTGCTGTTTGACAATATTTGCTTGAATTTACGTCAGAAGCCAAAGTAGAAAGTCGACTTGGAATGCGGCTTACTGCGGCAAAATATAGTAATCCCATGTTAGGTTAGTGCAACATTTCACTGTTTCGAGTACAAAGTTCCAAGTAGCGACCTGTCAGTGGGTGTTGTCGCCGGTCCGGCTACGACGAACAGGACGGCAGCCGCGAACACAATGGCCGGTGCCATCGCCGGCGAGTGGAGAAGCGCGCCATATATTTTCATACATTTTCGCGTCCCCGGCTGCTGTCCGGCTGCCTTCCGGCAACAGTCCGGCGGCCGTTGCCGGTTAGTGCAAAAACGCCCATTAAATCGGTGTCGAGGGAAGGTTGCAGTATTTATATTTTCTTCACTATTTTTCTCGTATAAATACAAGTCTCGAGTAAATAGAATAAGAAAGAAATATCTTATTGCGTATCGTTAAATTAACTACGAAGGAAGCGAGACCAATCAATAAATAATCAAGAAATTAAATCTAAAACCTCATTATAGAAAAACATTTAACAACTATTTAAAGGCGTTACCTAAAAATACATGCTTAATATCTATGAATCTATCTATTTAGCTACCTCGTATTTGTCGCATGTGTGAATATCTATACGTCGAAACACTAACGACTTTTCTAATTGTCAAGCATGTAGCAAAATTCATGCCGAGTAGTCGCTGTTTACATTGACCTTGTCCCTTGCATCGCTTCTCCCTGCTGCGGCTACGGCTGAAAGCCTGCTCCTGTCATATTCCTGTTCCAACGCTCGTTACTATATCAAACCTCTGCACACTTTTACCCCCACGTTGGAATTCACTGTGTGGTAAGGACACATGCAAGAGACCACACAAATATAACACACACTGAGATCCGATGTATGCGAATACTTATCTGTCACATAAATGTCTGCCGAATCGAACCCACGACTACGGGCTCGGGCTACGAAGTCGTCCAAACTGATAGTTTATTTCCTTGTTGATCTGCTTATTGTGTTTACCGTTACTAGCTCTGCATTTTAATGGTCTATACTCGTTATAGAATTTTTTGGCTGTTTAAAAATGAATTAATAAACATATTGTGTGAAAATTCTTCATCTGTATAATTACTATATTTATCTTAATTTCTATGTATTTGTACGTTTAAATCTAGATGTGTCGTCTCTTCAGTCTCTCTAATATTATTTATCCAATATTATTTATCAATTGTACCAAGAGCCGGACGTGCAGTTCGCGGCTTTGCACATTGCATTGAAGGAAACATTATTGCAGGACGTTATAAGAGCGCTTCGCCGGGTTTCTGAGATTTCATTTTTCTCTTTTCAAGATATAAAGACCTTTCCCGTAAATATTATATTAAAACTTGTGCTTATAGTACCTACAACTATGCTTTGTGTTAAGTATATTTATGTACAAGGCTTTACTTCCGTTGAGTCTTGAATGTACACCATTTCAAAGTGTAGTTTTTATTAATTGAACTAAAAAGTTTTTGAAGTGTAAAATATTATTATGGATTGGACAAGTCAGACAAAAAAAGTTCCGTAAATATGACTGTTTTAGTTACTTACAATCACGGGTTTATAAAACACATATTATATTTGAATATATTTGAAATATTAGTTTTATTACCTAACGCACCATGTTGCAAAAAGTTTACTTAAGTAAGACAATATTGTTCTTAAATGTTAATATGTAACGCAAAAACATGATTTTCATAACCATCAATTATTTGATATAGGTACCTACATACAAGAATTTTATGACACTTGAACAATTGAACAACAACCAAAGTTTATAGAAAAATTCAGCGTTCTATTTTTCATTCTAATTTAATTGAGCCTCCGCTCTGCTCACTGTCTTTATGTTTTAAAATTAACTAGTAGGTACCTAACAAATAGAAGCCTCATTTGTAACGCCTAACCATAAGGCCGCGTTATCGAAGACAGCGACGTGCGCAGTGCGACTAAACCAAATTGGATCTTTTTTTTTATATGATCGCCCCGCTGTCGCTCCTCCCGTCGCTGTCGTCGAAAACGCAGCCTAAGGATTTGTGCATAGTGCCAAGTATTATAAGCATGAGAAAATGGAGTTTGCTTCAGCTTTTTCTCACGACACGAGCATTATCTTACCTCTATGCGCTCACAGTTTCAGCGTAAGCACATCAAAGGTAAACAAACATTGAGTAGGTACTAAGATCTAGTCCTTTACAACGCGTTGAACACTCACCGAATTGTTGTTTCTTAGAATCTTTTATATAAGTACTTATTTCATTGTATGCATTGTGGTATACTTACGCAATGCAAAGTACCCTACAAATCGTAGGGTATTTTGAATATTCTTCGATCTTAGACAAAAAAATACTAAGAGTTGAGAAGTACAATAAATCAAATAATGCTACTGAAGTTACCAGTATTAAAACACGGATTTTAGTACAAACACAAATTATTTATTTTTCCTTTTCATCGTCAAAAATTCAATAATTGACGGCGGTCTCTTCACCGGACCGCCGCCATCAGTAGCCAGCATTCTATACCAAACTCCTTACCATATTTATGTCATCATGGTAACAAAATAAGTTTTTAAAAACAAAATGTACCTACGTATTGTAAAACTCTACTCCCTACTTAGTCTACAATCGTCTAATCCAGCCGTTCTAACACAGACGATCAATAGGTACTGCCCATGTAACGAGCTCAATCCTGCAGGAAACAGGAAAATATCCAATTTTCCAACACCTACAGCCGTGAAACACGATTTTAATTGCGAAAGGTGCGAATCGATGTTGTCAAGTATTACCTACGCGATCCGAATGGCGTTTTGTGCAGGCAATAAAGTTACGAGCAGAAAAAAGAATTACGACGTGGAAGTACCTACGTACATACAACTAGTATAGCGTGTAGTCGGAATTCAATTATCTGTAGTGTTACTTCAGTTGCGAAATGTATTGCCTTATAAAACTGCTCTGTAAATTCATCTAAACACAATGAACACTACGAAACTTAATTTTATTAAGTACTTGAAATGCATCCCGCAAAACAACAATAGACATCATTAAAGATTTCTACGTGTGCTACATAATTTGTATTAAGCAGTCTATTTACATTTTTGGTATCCAGGAAAATTTTCCCTTTCGTATCTTCTTTCCTTCAACCTTTGCATTGTTTAGGCATAACTCAACTATATTTTTACATTTGAAAAAAGTTTATTCACGTACCTTCTTAAACGTAACTATGAAAATTGTACTGTCATAACGCGATAATGGTATGATTAACTGACTGAATTTTAATTGATTTCAAAGTAAGAACTTAATTAAAATTTTCAGGAATTGTAGAGGGTACACTGACATAATTATATACATATATATATATTTCAGTATTAGACTTGGAGACCATGTTTAGGTCCAAGGGGTGGGTTATTTTTCGCGCACAGTTTTTAGCCCTATCCTTAAGAGTCCGTAAGGGTCTCATTTTTTTCACACTTCCAACATTCATTTAATATCCTACATTAGACTCAGTGAACTTTTTGCCAATGCAAATTTTTTATTTAAAATTTTTTGTATTTCGAAATTTCACGAGGAATTTCATCTAAAATATGATCAGTACTTACAGGTATTTCGAATTTTAAATCCGTTTTAATTTGTACTTTGTACTTAAGGTTTGAAAAACAGAAAGTTGAATCACTAGGATTCATATTGAGACAGGTGAGCAAAATGGTTTATTTCGAACAGACTCTTTCTGTCGCCCGATTGGCCCTTCCAGCGTTACTGAACCGAGTGGCGAGCTGCAAGAGCTCAACAACGTTATTGGAAATTCGTGCATGAGTTTTATACGCCAGAGCAAAATAGATTGGCGTTTCACTCGATTCGCACGTCACTGTATCATCGCTTTTTTCTACAATCAACAGCAAACGTAGGTGAAATTACGTAGTAATAGGCTATCTCACTTCCCAGTTTAGGCATAATATCTATAAGCCTTCGGAGAGCGTCGCTTTCAAAAGCCAATTTACTGAGGAAATCGACACTACACGCTGAGCTCGCCTTTTTAATTTCCATGATGTGTGTACACGTGTATGTGGCCTGGATCTTACTCTTCACTGATCCAATGCGGACTGCTGTTAAGTGAAACTTTCTCCAGAAAAAAATATTATGAAATAAATATACTCTAATTATTTTCAATTTTCTGTGACACTACTATATTTATACGAATTAGTTCACGAAATTATTATTACAACATACTTCAACATAATAAGTTATCATTCCTAAAAAATACAAACAAGTTTTCTTAATCCGTCAAATAGTAAAGTGAAAAAAAAAGTTAAGTCTGACATATAATATTTTAAGTAAAAAAATTAAAATTCGCGCGCGCTCACTATAGCTATCAAACCATTTACGTACATGAAATAGTTAAATCCCTGTCATTTTAAAACTCCATAGTCCTCCGATGTTGGTCCATGATTCGTCCGCTTCATTTTTAAGTGAGGATCGAGGTATTCTCTTTACAGATTGCAGGGCGCTTTTATATGTTTCTACTGTCGGCGTTTGACCGCACTTGCATGGCAATCTCAATTACTTCAGCACCTTGTTTATCGCCATAATTTTTAAATTCCAGTAATCTGTGCCAGTAAGTACGTTAATTTCATTAAAGCTGCACTTCTATACGCCTAGTTTGAGTACAATTTGTAATAGCTAGCTTGCGGTGTAGTGTTTAATGTATCTGTGGCAAAATATTTGTTCATCTTCACAGGCTTACCAAAACTTTTCATTCGAGGAACTCCGTTTCGCGAGCGGCGTGTGGGGTGGCGCGAGCGCGACGGCGGGCGCGCTGGCGGCCACCGGGCGCGTGCCCGCCGAGCGCATTTGCGTGCAGCTGCAGCCGGACAGCTCCTACGCCGCCGTTTGGACGCCGCGGGCGCCAGGCCTCTACGAATTCCGGTGCTCTTTGGACAATGTATCGTCGAAACAGGTAAATAAAGTTGTCTATTAATAAGTTTAAGTTGCTGATGGCGTTGTTGTTTGCGTCACTCGGTGAAATACCCTGATATTTAGTAACGCAATTAATATTAATTAACAGTAATAATAAATGGCGTTATGGGATTTTTGTATTCCCACAACGTAGATATTTCACACATACATAATATCACACTCCTTAATGACTGTGTTGCTTATAATGTAGTAAGTCAAAGGAGTAGAGTATTGTGCATACATAGTAGCTTGTTAAAATAGTAAAGTTCAAACATTTTTAGCGAGAAAAAATAAAAACACTAAATAAACACACTTCAAACTGGTACCTAGTTTGAAAAACTGAATTGTGTTTTTTTGTGGTATTCGCTTGTTAAGTTTGCGCTTGTTTTCACTTTCCCACTATCAATAAAAAATATTCTCACCGCCAGCGATATGTTTCATAATTTTCATATTCAGAGCTTTATTTTTTTGTTCTAGTTAAGTTCTAGTTGGTTCTAGCTTTTGCAGTTAGGTTTTTTTGTCTCTTAATTAGCAAGGAGATAAAGCCATTTATAAGGCAGTTTTTGTTTATTACAGTTTAGTTATGATAAGGTTAAAGGAATACTAGTCTCGACTTGGGGTGTTTTCATTGAAATAGTAAAGAATCTTATTTTGTTTTAAAGGAACTAACGATCGACGTATCGGAGAGTGGGTCGGAGGAGCAAGGGAGCCGCGGCGCGGGCATGGTGGCGCCCGTGGTGCCGTCTCGGCTGAAGAGCTTCGCCGCGCAGGAGTCGGCCGGACTGCGCGTGCGCGCCAGCCCCAGCCTGCAGGCCGAAGAGATCGGCCGCGTGCCGCCCGGCGCTAACATCGCCTTTGTTGAGGAAGTATGCTATACACATTCACGTAATTCTATTTACTAGACACGACATGTTGACTTGACTGTTTGCGACAAGGTTCTATTGACAAATCGGTTACTGACATATGGGACTATTGGTTATATCTCATAAGGAAAAAACTCCAGTATCATAATATTATTTTACCCTTCCCATGTGACAGACAGACAGACTGAGAAACATTATAAAAACAGTTGGTTATGTTTAGGTGTCATATAAATAGTATATTCCATTTAATTATTGACCTTCTTATTAATATCACAGACACACAATCAAATTTTATTGATTAGTAAGATATAAATACATAAAAGGTATAAAATAAACGTAGTAGGTACCTACCTACCTACTAAAAATAGCAATTTGATATGCACCAGGTTTGGACTTATTATAGAATTATTGTGCAAGGGAATTGCATAAAGACCAAAGTTGTAATCATATTAATAGTAATAAGATTCTTTAAGCAGATAATTATAATATTAATTAAGTAAGATAGATAAATAGATATATAGTAGATATTAAGGCCATTGAATAATAATATCAAGGGAAATTATAAAATGAATGAAAGAAAAGAATAAAAGCAACCCTTCCAATGTCTTTGAAATTTTTCTTTATAATTATGCAAGGGAATTGCATAAAGACCAAATTTGTAATAGTATACTATACCTACTATAATATTAATTTAATAAGGTAGATAAATAAATATATTATAGATATTAAGGCCATTGAATATTATGTATTATATAATATTATGTATTATATTATATTATTAATATTTATTCTTTTATGTAAGTTTATTTTCATGGGGAACGCGCGTTACTCATGACGTCTATGGTCGAATAAGTATGGCAGGTTCCGGGGCCGCGTGGGCACCGCGTTCCCTTCTCCCGCACCCCTCAAGTTGGCGAGCCTATTGGTATTTCTCTCAACATTAATGATCATTTGGAACAAAAAGAAAAAATAGCCCTTCCATGTGTCTTTGACATTTTTCTTTATAACCACTTGCCGCAGAATTGGAAATAAATTAAGTATATGATTTACCTGATATTTATTTATTTTGTACACACTTGCTATGTAATGTCCAGGTGGTGAACAAAGATGGTACGTGGGTCCGTCTCAGCCCCGAGTCGATCCTGGGGTACGCAAGTGGCGCCCCCATCGCCTGGTGCATGCAGTACCACCGGCCATATGACAGGACCCTCTTGCGAAACGTCGACCCCTCGCCCACCGTACGTAATCACCCAGCCAAATAGAAGCTTTCCAATTATATTAGTTATTACGAGTACATGAAATCACTCATCGTTGTTTTAAAATTTATATACCAGGTTACTCAGAAAGATTCGCGACTATTTTTTTTTGTATATGGGACACTGGCTCGTTTTGATGTCAATTAAAACTATGATTCTTTATTACCAATTTATTACCAAATTTGAATATCCCTCCAAATTTTTTACGAGCACAATAAAAATATTCTGTCTCACTGAGAACTGGATCTACAACACGAACATTTTTGCGCGATGGGTTTGTACGATTTCCAATGTCGACTAAAACCAGAAGAATGCATTGAAAGATTTCGAATGGCGTTCAGAGACAAAGGCCCTTCTAAAGCGACTGTTTTCCGTTGATTCAACGAATTTAAGCGTGTTCGAGTATTTTTTGCGGACGAAGAAAAATGTGGCTGCCCTAGGACGGCTGCTACAAAAGAAAACGTGCTCGTTGTGAAATATTTAAATCAAGAGAACAGAAACGAAGATCCAGAAACGAAGCGTCAGTCCACCATGTGGCTGTTTCAAAATGCCAAACCAACGCCTGCCTACCAAAGAGAAGCGATCAGGAAGTGCAGGCAAAATGTTGATCGAAGGTTTTTTATTGATGGCTTATCTGGTGTCGGTCTCCTTATGAGATAAAAGGAGCATAAATGCTGAATGTTATGTTACCAGATAGTTGCCAGAAGTGTTTACTGTTATGAGTAGCAAGCGACCGAACACCGGCCTCCGTGGGCTTCTGCTCGGCGCTAAAACAAGGAACTTTCTGGACAGCACACCGGTTAAACTTAGAGGTCATCCTTCTGACAGTCCCGATTTGGAACCGTGCGACTTCTTCTTTTCGTCACGGGTACTGGCTGCATTTGAGAGGGCGTCTGATGAGGTGTATGTTGCCGACTGGAAAATGTGTTATGAAAATTGGGTTAGACTTATAAAACTGTGTATGCCCATGGAGAGCTCTTTGAAAAGATGTAATAAAAAAATAATAACCGGTAGTATATATTTTTGTAGTATCGCTAATCTTTCTGAGTCCCCCACGTATATAAAAGCAAAAGGTCACTCATTCACTCATTCACTCATTGCACTGATTAAATATGAAATCTTGAAACTACTTGACCTATGAAGCTGAAATTTGGCAGGGTGGTAGTTTATAGGTAGGAGACGTAGCTAAGAAAGGAAATTGAAAATTTCAACCCCATAAGGGGTGAAATTGAGGTTGGAAGGCTTAAGCCACGAACGTTAGCATTTTGACCTTTGTGAAACAAGTAAAGGATGACATAATTCAATGTTTTGAGAAAAACACCCCTAAGGGGGTAGAATAGGTAAGGAAGTTGGTATGGGAGATAATATATTATTATTATTTTATTGATATTGTGAAAATGAGTTTGTGCTTTGTTGTTAGTTTGATACGGCTAAAGCATTCAACCGATTTTCATATAATTTAATAGAGCATCAGTTTTGAGTCACGGTGATGGTTAAATAAATATACACATCCTGAGGTAATGAAAACATTATAAACTTAACGCGGAGGAAGTCGCGGATAACAGCTAGTAATAATTATAAATAGGAAAGTTTGTGAGATTGCATCAATGGATGGATTGATGTACGTTTGTTTGAACTCATTCACGCAAATCTACTTAAAAGTATCTTAAAGAAATCAGCAACTTTCTAAGGAACCTTGGGCCTGAGACGAACAGATATGAAATGTGGCATTTTCTATAGAAGATACTATTATACATTATTTGTCTGTAAATAAGATTTATAAGGAAAAGTATGGGAATTTAAAAATATTTCCATATTAAAATGAAAAATCACTTTAAAAGCCGTGAAGAGAATTATAGTTAATGTATTATGCACTTTTTAGTTTATATGCATTAATGTATGAGATTGTACTCAGTGGTTAAAACATAGGCCACCTCCTTGGGGGTCGGGAACTCGGACCTTAGGCATCTCGGACTTTTCGAAGTAATGTATGTTATAAGCCATTAAATAGCGCTCAATAGCTTTGACGTTGAACAAAAACATCGCAAAGAAACCAACAAGCTAGAGAATTCTCCATATAGTTGCTAAATGTACAAAAATAACAATAATGATAATAATGTAATACATATGTAATTACTTTGTGTGTACAATAAAGAGTATTCTATCTATCTATCTATCTAAATGGAGTTTGATGTCTACCGATCCATTTGGCCAACGTTGTGGACGTTTCCCATTCTGAAAGGAGACAGGGTGTCAGTAGTGGGTCAGCGATGGGTTTATTTATAATGATGATCGGTTTATAACAACGAACGGAAAAAAGATGGAAGCATTTCTTCAAACAAAATAGCGCGAATTTTGGCCCCACGATTCAGACATTTGTGAAGCAACATGGACGTACAACTCACAGTTTCAAACACCATCGCTGATTGGAAAGTCGATTCTACTACTATTACAAATAAAACAACATTAAAAATGTATAATTGAAAGTTGACCGTAGGTTCCGTCCATTTTCGTATAGGTCGCGTACGACGCTATTGTTCCATCAATTACCGACAGACAGTCACTGAACACCAGTCACCCAGTAACCAGGACAATGACGATGTACATTGCAGATTATAGAACGAAAAAAGGCACGAGTGGATGGATATATCAAGCAAAGTATATGCAAAACATGGCAGATAATGACATAATCTGAGAATATGGACATAATACTATTTTAAATAAAAAAGCCATGTTATTTAGAACAAACTCACTTGTGAAATGCGATTCCATTGTTATTATGATGTTGAAACAAATCAATGACTGTACCAGCTTTACAACAATACTAATAAAGATTCTCATTCTAGCCTGCTACACTGGGGGTTTCACATTCAATTTTCAGGCACACACCCATGTCTTCTAGTAGTTACTAGTAGTAGATTCTTGATATAAAAAAAAATTGTGTGTCCAAGTAATTAAAGCTGAAGGAAAACATTGCGAAACATTAAAGGTGTATGACGCCTGACAACCCACGCTTGGCCAGCTGGTAAACTATTGTGTAAACTCTGCGCATCCTTAGAGGAGACCCTGATTAATGGTTCAGTGTGTCCCATAGTTATCAAAAACTTTTGTTTTGTATAGTCTGTTAATATTAAGTACTTATAATAATAGACTTACTTGTTAACATTGTATTCATCTAAATTATGTTGTAGCATAATGTTTCATGAGTGTAAGCGTGCAATAAAGATCATCCACAATGTATACACATCTGCCAGTGCCTTTAGTCTTGAATTGCTTCATTGGTATCCACGGACTGACTAGAGCCTTGCAATGCTAATGTATACATTGGCAAATAAGCAGCAAGTTCGCAAATAGGATCAGATGCAACCTGTAACGAAAACAATATATAGTATTACCACTTGTACTTTTAGTATTGACTGATGTTGAAATGAAATCATTTATTTCGTCATAAGGTCCAAGCGGCACACTTGACATAAAAAATGTCATAAAACAGTAGTATACTAGTAAGTTATATTAAATAAAATAAGATTATATTACTTAAAAATTTGTTACTGATTATGATGTCAGTATCTAATCCTATGGCAATCCCTTATGTCCAATACGTATCTAAGTCATCCGCTTAAATTAAAAATAAAATACACGGCCGGGATAGAGGCCTGGAGAAAAACAAAATCGGAGGAATAATCTCGCACAATATTTTTTTTAAAGGTACCTACTTAAATTATAACACTATATATTTTACACTATGACTGGTATGATAATGAATAGACACGAGTCAGCAAATCGTGCTCCAATATCACCCCACTGCCATCTGCTTACAGTTTGATTTAAAACAAATACATAGTAAAAATAGCGATAATCTGGCGAAAGTTAAGCCTAATCCCAAGCCTTTCTATTATTTAAGTAGGCTATTATGTCATAATTTGCTATGCGACAATGTTAATGGGCTTTTTAATCCTTTGTAAGGGTAGGCATTTAACCGCAGGCGGAATTTTATTGTATATTCGGACAAACATTCCCATAAATGAATGACTTTTCTTATGAAGCCGGTAGTCGGGGAACGCTAGTTTGTGACCGTACCTAGTTTTGTGTGTTCATAGAAAGGTTGTCCATCGCGTTGTTATCTGGTTTGAATCCTGGTTAATTATCGTTTTTTTTAAGGAGGAGGATAACGTAGGAACCGGCAGCGGCTTTGGCGATGCACTAAGTACCGAGCAGCCATCTTGGAATACCATTGAAGATGATGACGGGCCGTTTGGTTCAGGTGGTGAGTTGTATTTAACTTAAATAATTCTTAGCTTTGCTATGTTTTCTTAACTGCTTACTATAATTTTGTCGTGATCAATCAATGAAACTTGTTCTATCTCAATTTACCTTCTTAGAAACATAATATGAGCCCTAAATAAGCTTCATCCGCCAACATAAATACATATATCATTTGATAATAACATGTTATCTTTACAGACCTGAGCCTTGATGAGAGAAGATTTCCATTCGCCATTCGAAATGATGCCGAAGAGGTATACTTACCAATTATAATTTTTTGTATGCATACTTTCATATCCATAACCCTATTGATATAATCCCCTACACATGGAAATGTTCTGTACAACAACATGTACTAAGAAAGACATTTATAGATGGGCTCCGCTATGTCATTGTAAATGGTTCTCAAGTTATCACCGTCTCTTCCGTTATGAGCAACCGTGACCTGCCAACTGCAGGGCACGAGTCTCTCCACACAACTGAGAAAGCCTGGAGCAAACTCCACCACGCTGCTCCAATGCGGATTGGTGGAGGTCCATGATATCTACCAGTATTTAAACACTAACAGTACGATTTATTAAAAATAAAACTTAGCGTGATAAGCTGACAAGTAGTCCGGCAGGGCTCTGAAAATGTCAGAATAGATCTGAAGCTAGCACGGTCAATACAAATTGACCGTTGTGTATTTTTTTTTATCAGGGGGACAGCAGCTCTTCGAACCCCTTCTCGTTCGGGACTGACCCGAACAAACGCGGCCGCCTCGCACGCTACGAGTCCGCCTCGATCCCCACGCCTCGGTAATGACACTTTCAACATATAATGCTGCTTGGAAAGCTTACCTATAGATTTATTATTGCTGTATTCGGTAAGATGTGATGCTTGCAATAAGTTGCGGAAGTTATTAGGATGCGCTTAGTAAGGAAATGTTTGTAGAGATGACACGATAGCCTGGCTAGTGAACAGTAGATACTATAATTTTAATGATAGTTAAAACTGAAGTAAAAGAAAGATGATAGAACGAGCTCGTGTAACTGACTGGTTTAAGCTCAATTAGCGCACTGGCTTAATTGCCTCGATGTAGTAACGGACATACACGATTCGTATTTGCTAGCCCGAACAGGCCAGAGTTTTTGGCAAATCGAAGTCTAAACCACCAGTACCACAGCTTGAGGTATTTCTACAGTGGGTTGTCGATACCGTTCTTTATTAATTTATTAGAAATATAATTCCAAGATGACATACAAATACTTATAATAATTATTTAACTGTTTGCGTAGGTAGGATTTGTTCCACGTATTTACTTGAAGGATAATTTCCAGTATAATCTTATCTACCAATAAAAACAATAATTGTCTGTCATTTTAAATTATATTTACCCGCGTTTTTTGTCATAAATAGACTAAGCAATAGCCTAGGAACCCGCGGAATAAATTTTGTGTCATGGCAATACTTCGAAGAGTTTCGAATTTGGCCCTGTACTCAAATCTATGGCAACTAATTGATAACGGGCGCTTCCACATTTATATAAATTGATTGAATATTTTTAAATAAAATTTAAATTTATATGGACGTTAGCCTCACGTATTTAATAGTATATTTGAAATTAATTTACTCGTATTGATTAATTATAGACGTTTGAGGTGAACGAAGTCACGGGCAATCCCTAGTTGTGAATAATGATGGTAATTTTGTGTAATTTTCATTATGCTCAATTTCGTCTGATTACCGATAAGTAGAGTATTTTCATGTTCTTATTTAAGACGGAATGAATAGAATTTGGACTATTATATGAATGATTACTGTCTGAACCACTTAATTGAAGTGTTTTGATGGCTGGAGGTAACTGAGGGCGCGGTTGCCTACGTAACTCGCTGGGGAGTATGTTATGTTGGTAACAGGATCCCAGTATAACAAAAATGCCGGTGGTGTATTATATGTGGTTTGCAGGCGTTTCCCGCGGCGCAGTAACGGCAACGCTGACGACTGGTGGTCGCCGGTGCGCTACCGCTCCAGTGACAACCTACGCGATGTCAGCTCCGTGCCTGAGGTATGTATGTTCTATCATTTTATACAACGAGTACTACCCTTACCGATCCGGTTGGTCAAGCCAGGTCAAGCTTAAGAAAACAAGAAGGCCCCTGTCTGTCATTTAAGAACGCGACCTTTAAAAATTCAAGCAATAACATTGGATAATTTCTTATTCGTTCGTCGTTGTGTTCAAGTAAACTTATTTTATCAATTGATTTTTTTCGTAGCTCAATTAGAGCTTAAGTTTCATGCACATGTTTGATAGACAGCTAAGCTCCGTAGGGCAAGTTACATAGATAACTATGCTAAGTTAATCAGATATCTTTCCAGGACGAGCTGACAGACGACGAGTTTGCGCTAAGCGGGCGGCTGGCGCAGGGAACGCAAACGTCGCCAGACGCGGATGAGTCCTCGCCCATCCCGCACTTCCATATCGGCCCTCCGAGGGTATGTTGTTATCGTTAATCAGGTTTTTACCTCATCAAAGAAGGTAAATGGTAATATTCCAATTACTGTTGGTGCTAAGGAAGGACCACTAATAGCATCACAGGACCACAGTCCTGCTGAAGAAGTCTATCACAGATGCGTTCTCCCTTCTAAGGAGACGCTTGCGCATGGACGTGTAATAAGCGTGCCGGCAACCGATTCTGAGCGAAATTCACATATTGCTTCTCGATAGAAATGTATGTGTCACTGGTCCGGTCCGGACCGTGGACCGGTTTTGCCGCCCGGAAAATTATTTTCCTTACAAAAAAATCATCGTGCAGGATGGTAAAGATATATCGCGCGCGGGTCGCGAGCGAAGCCGCACGCGGTTCCGGCGCTCGACCTCACCTCCGCCGCTGCCCGCCCGGTCCTCCGCTGCCGCAACGCGCAAGGACGCGCTTTCGCCCGCGCAGAGCGAGTGCCTGCGTGCGGTCTTCGCTTCCATGCTCCGTCACGAAGGTATGTTGAATTTGTACCTATTTAGGCTGAAAACATAGAGAAAGTAATTGATTTGTCATGTCAAACAAAAATGTATGCTATTTTGTAAAAACTGATGTCTATAGAACCGAAAGCGTCTTTTCAGTAAACATGACCGCCGTAGTTACAATCACGATTTGATAGAATACTATTCAATGACGTGCGTGTTTTGAAAATGGAGTGCTCTTACCTATGAAAAGAAGATCGGTTACGGCTTGTAGGTGCGTAACACTGGCTGAACGAGTCGCAGCGGTGTAGCTACAACGCATCTTGCAAACAGCTAAATCATGTTGTCATCACTGACTTGCTGGCCCAGTTAAAAATATCACTGGAATCGACGATATTATTAATGTAGTATGAGGCATAAGAACTGCTCAGACGGGTCTACTTAGCGTGACACCATGATTTGCTATTAATTAAGTCTTGTGAGGTCCGTGACATAATTTACTACAAAATACTTGCGTGAATGGTGTTTTATTCAATGTAAATATGTATCAGGCATAGTCGCCGACGCCATAGCATCGGCGGCCTTCCTCAAGTTCCACCCTCATCTGCCCAAGTCGGGTGAGCCTGTGGTTACGCGCACCCTGGATGACCTCGCTCCGCCGCGGCCGCAGCGCCACTCCTTCGAAGTTAACTGCCCTGGTATGTATCAAAACCGAGCACGTCCTGTCTAAATGTTGATAATATGAGAACTTCCATCAAACTAAGCTAAGTAGTAAAGAGATGATAGCCTAGTGGTTAAGACTTCGGCCTACTACTGGGGGTAGCAGGGCTTCAAATTCCAGGCATGAGTTTTCTAAGTTATGTGCGCTTTAAGTAATTGAATATCACCTGCTTTCGGTGAAGAAAAACTCCGTAAGGAACCTGCACGTCTCGAGAGTTTTCCGTGAAGTCTGCCAATCCGCATTTGGTCAGCGTGGTGGAATATGACTTTAACCTTCTCAACTTGAGAGGAGACCCGAGCTCAGTAGTGAGCCGTTGATGAGTTGTGATGATGATGATGATGAAGCTAAGTAGTAAAAAACCGGCGAAAAAGGAACTCGGAGATGGATTGATGGTGTAGTTCGGTAGACATTCCTAAGGCGTACACTGCCGTTGTCATTTAATCGTAAGAACGCAACAATTTCCGAATCCAGACAGTCATTATGTGCCGCGTCGTATAGTTTAGTAATAAATAATAATTTTAATATACTTGTTAGCGTCTGTTTTACCGTTTACTGTTTTTAGCCGGTGTGCTCCTTGGACTAAATTATAAATGTGAAAGTGTGTTTGTTTGTTTGGTTTGTCCTTGCACGCTGCAACAGAGCGACGTATTGACATGATTTTTATAAAGATATAGTTAATTAGCCGAAGAGTGACAAAAGCTATTTTCTATACCGGAAAAATTCACGGTTCCTGTGGGGTAGATAAGGAAACGTGGGCGAAGCCGCAAGCAAATCCAAGTATCTGATATTGTTTTTGTATTGTAGGTTCGTACATGTGCGTCAATCCGACCATTATGCAGTCTTTGTTGCGTTCGGGTTTCAAGGCGAGCTTGAGCCGCATGCGTCGCGCTGGCATCGACGAGGTCATCCGCGAGGAGGAGCCGCACTCCTCACACACCAAGCCAGGTACCAGTGTTCGCAGTCTTGCTGCCCACTGTCGGGTGTAACCACCTGTGTATCGTTCGCTTGGCAAAGTACCATTCTGCCGTGGCTCATCACCATAATCATCACTTCATTAATGACTGACTTCGACAGAGCCCGTGTTCTTATTCTTGGCTGATTACGGGTGACATGTAAATCAGTTACCATGAACCGTTTAAAAAATAGCCGTGTCTCTGCTTATAGCTTTAGAAAACGTCGCTCTTGTTTAAAATACAATAGATAGAAAGCAATAACTTGTACAGTTACACCCGCGGGAGTCTCGGGCCCATCTTCGTCGGTGGTGAACGTGCTCCCGCCCGCACTGCGCGCGCTCGTCGCGCTCTGGGACGGTCTGTGCGACTCAGATCACCTGGCACCGGCAACTAACAAGTATGTATCACAATTTATTTTCAAAATATAAGGTGATTGTAATGTTCAAGACCAATAAAATAATTAAAAATCACCAATGACCCTGTTTGCGTTTGAGTCCGACAGATTCTTATACTAAAAAATTAAAACGGAAGTATATGATATGATATGATAGGATTTTAAGTTACGTGCGTTTGTAAGTATATAAGTATACATAGACCTTTGACGATTCTGACATATTAGCCCTAAACTAATCGATGAAAACTTTAAGAAAACTAAAAGATTTTTTTAAAGGTACAAAAAGGAGACAGAAGCCAATGAAAACGAAGAAGTCAGACCAGTTAGTGGCGTCCGTAGGCGAAAGGACTCTAAATACTGGCCTACAGCGAAGACCCCGTACTCAGGTGAGTCTATTTGTCATCTCAAAAGGTGACGCTGTAGACAGCGACTACAGAGACTGTCCTTCGAAAAAATATGCTAATTAGTGACTTGGTATGCAGTCCGGTGCGAGCTGTGCGGCGGCGCGAGCGTGGCGCCACCGCTAGCGGGGCACATGAAGCAGGCGCACCCAGGCTGCCGCGCCGCCACGTCGCGCGGGTACGACCGCTCCGGCGTGTACCGCGAGGCCGACCCGCCGCCCGACCCGCCCGCCGCCGCCTGCGGACAGCTCGCGCAAGGTGACCCTTTTCTTTATCATCATCACCAACAACCCCAATCGGCCCATAAATGAGAAGAGTTCTTCTTTCAAAATTATGGATTGGGCTGTAGTCCACCACGCTGGACGAGTGTGGGTTGCCACACTTTACACCCTATGAGAACATAATGGGGAACTCTGCAGGTTTCCTCGTGATGTTATCCTTAACGGTTAAAGGTGCGGTTAAAATTAATGCGGTTCCTTAATTCACTTTAATTTATGTAGATGTACATATTCTTTTGGGCGTTGTTAATTTAGGTTTCTTTTTTCACATCCGTCGCTTTAGATTTAATCGGTGTGAAAATTCGAGCTACATTATCAGCGTACCAGCTGTGGTACATTTACTGCGAGAAGTGCCGTGAGAGGTCGCTGAAGTCGATGTCGTCAGCGAAGCACAAGACCGTCACCATCATCGAGGCTCCGGAGAGGGAAGACGCTATTGAGACCGAGATCGATCACCTCGTCATCAGGGACAACGCACTGTTCCTGCTGGATTTGGCTCCGCTCAATCACTCAGGTTAGGGTTAACTCGTTAAATAAATTTATGACATGTAGGGGAAACACCATAGTTATTGGCTATTATAAGCTACCTGAACACACTTTGTGAATGGGGTTGGGACAGGTTGCATAGTTCTAGCCACTATGTTGATTTTTCTTTATTTCGATCCCCTTGACCATAGGTGGCTAATTCGGTAGATAACATATAGAAAAAAATTACTTTTACATATCCTGAAAACCGTCTTATTTTAGAGATAATCGGTTATCAATCCTTCGAACAGTTTTAGAGATACTTTTCTAAATAATTTGTAATTGGTGTAAAATAACCTTTAAGGGCCGAGGTCGGCTTATTGGCGTCCGTTAGTTGCATTAGTCTCTTGCTACCTCCCTCTGCTTGTCACAAAACATCGTAATGTGTAATGTACATTGTGCAGAATCAATGAACCTGTCACCGTTCCAAGAGTTGGCGGGGCGCAGTCCGCCTACGCCGCCGAGCAGCGTGTGGCAGCCTGCGCCACCGTTCCAGGTGCTGCCCGCCCTAGGCGCCGCGCCGCGCGCTTTCGCTGCCGCCGCCGAGCCTGCGCGCTACCATTCGCTCGGCCGCCCGCCGCCTCCAACGCAACAGGTATCAACTACAACCCAGCCACAATTATAAAAATATAAATATAAAATTAAGTAACGTACGTGTTTCTTGACAGTATAATCTAATCTATGCTCCTGGAACAGTTCATTTGCACGCCTTTGCAGGCCAGGGAACAGGCCTGGTGAGTATTCCACCACCATTAAAGATGACTATTGATGGAGTAATGGATTGGTGGGGGGCCAGTGACCAATTCAAAGTCGAACGTTTTTAGGCCTCCGAAACGCCTCGGTCAAGGCTTAAGGACTGCTTTACAACCGGGATTCGTTGCTTACGTGCCCTCGCTGAAATTACCATGAATTTAAGCAACTACATTCGCGCATCCAACTGATTTCTTCTTTCTCATTGGAAATATCTCAATCACAATAATGAATCAACTAACAAGTATTAATTGCATACAATGCACGTTTTATTAGAGTGAAGACGTGGCGGGACCGTCGCGCGTGCACCGCTCAGTGTCGATGGGGCAGGCAGCGGGGCGCGACCTCGCCTCCGCCGCGCTAGAGCCGGTCTCCAAGTGGGAACGCGACCCCCTCGATAATCTGCCCGGTAAGGATTGAAATATTGAATAGTTTCAACGAGACCTGCACACTAAGTTTTGTATTGAGTTAAAAACGCTACAGTACTTTTCTCGGTTATAACTATTTTACTGAGCCAGGTTTCTATTAGGATTCCTTAACTTAATTGTATTTACGAATGTAGGCGCTGCCGGATCGTCGTTGCTCGCCCTACCAAGCCCGGCCCTGCAGAAGCTGGTGATGTGTGGAGAATGGTCGAACAAAGAATGCTCACTATCTCCGTTCGAGCCTCTGACCCTCGACACTGAGGCTCTGATGCGTAGCCCCATCATAACCTTCGTGTTGGCAAGAAAGGACCTTCATGGTTATCGCCAGAAGATGGACGCTGCCGTGCGCATCAATACTGTCAGACAGTACGGATTTGAGGTAATTAATATCTGTATAATAAAATAAATAAGTGATGATGATTTCGTACACATTGCGGGGACCCAAAAGCAAATAAAATTACGTGATGATACTAACTGCGTTTGTAATTTTGTGTGTAGTATTATGTATCCGTAAAATAAAGTCAAATAGTTGTAAAAATATTGTAATACTTATTTTTTGTTTGCAGTAAGTCCACCCAGTAATAATAGACGCAATAATGATTCCTTTACTTATTCATGACTTAAGTCTTAACAATTCCAAAGGCACTGAATTGGTTACTCCGCTCGGCGACGCAGCCGACGAGCGTCCACGACGTGTTGTGGTGGTTCTGCAACACGCTTGACAAGTACTCGCGAATCATGCCGCCGCAAGCCACCGACGACGATAACAAAGAGGTGCAATTTACTTCGTAACAATATATTATTTTAATGTTATTTAAGATCTTGAATCCATAAAAGCGAAAAAACTCTGATATTTGAAAACATTAGTGCTGTTTTTGCGCACTTGTAATTAAATCAAACTATTAAATTAAAGCGGTTAACTACAATTCAGTAGCACAATTGTTCGTGTTTGCTGCGTGTTTCAGTTTAGAACTAGGTTTACTTAAACCACATTCATACAATTTAGAAGATTGAGAATCGCACTAAGAACACTTGGCTATCTAGTTTTTATATATTCTTAGTTATCTATTTACTATCTTCTTCAAATTGATCAGTGACATAAGTACTTATGAAGTTCACTGTCGTTTTACACCAGAACGCGGTGAACGAAGTGAACCCGCGCATCCTGCAAACGCCCTCTGCCTCCGCGATCTGTCCGGGCGGTAAGGTAGCGCGCGGCGCGCGGGCCGCCTTCCACGCGTTCCTCGGATCCGTGAGCGCGCTGGCGCCCTCGCTGCCCACCGCCAGCGCCGCCGGCTTGCAGTCGGTGCGCTGCTGGGCGCTGCACTACTCCCCGCACGACCGCGCCTTCCTGCACAGGTAAGCGCATCCACTTTACCGACCGTTGTGAGATTGCTTGTGCTGGTCACAGCCCGCAACTGCCTACAACGTAAAGTACATTTAAATTACATATATTTACTTGCTGTGTTTTCAAATTCATTAATTTAATTAAGCAGGTGGTCCCTGAGATGTATTTATTTATTCTCTATATTACCCCTTGAACTATGGGTAACAAGGGTCACTTAATGTCTAGTGGCATTCTCTACCATTCAACCCTGGCTGTTGATTCGCGCGTTCAAACATACATTAATCTTCAGCTTTGTAATATCGATATGGATTGTCATTATTTCAATACACAGACATGACACGTAACCATTCATGTTCGCATTAACCATTAATCACTTTTAAAATGCATTGTGTGAACTGTTAACGCTGCACGGAATTAGATCGCAAGTGTTCAGTGTGATCAGCAAGATTTTATCGCACGGGGAGGACGGCGCCTACGAAGACGGATTGATCGGCGCGCTGCATGAGAGCTACCATAGCTATAACAATAAGGTATCTGTGCAAGAATATTCTGAACTACCATTATAAACACTTACAAACTCACAAGCCTACAAGAATGTTGCTTTACAAGTGTGTTACCTAATATTTTTATTTGATGAGTATAGCAAACCGGCAATAGCAAATGCGGTAAATAAACACGATTAAAGATGTATATATAGAAACATTTTGTTCACACAGCAGCAGAACTTTGTTTGGACTTGTCCCGACGTGACGGGATGGTGCGACGTAGCGGTGTCGTCCCGCCAGGGCATGGCCGGCGCACTCACCGACGGCAGCACTGAGACTTTCTGGGAGTCCGGTGATGAGGATCGCAATAAGGTATGACACATATCTATCTAAGCCTGCCTGTCCACTGAAGTGGCGAGGAGCGGAGCCGGGAAATTTTAACAAAATCTTACGACAATGTCAAGACTTAAGTTTTTGTGCAATTTTATTGGTCAACGTTTCCCCGCTCCGCTCAGGTGGACAGACAGCTTTAAATAGCTCTCTTTAATAGTCCTTCTCTGTCCGTACCATGCTATAGACCCTGCAGTTAACCAAGCCGTAAAAAATGTCATCAAGTCAGCTACAGTTGGCTTGCTAAAATGGACTGTTATCGCTTTTTATATTTGGTGTATCCTCAGCGTATTTAAATAAATGTGTAATGTGTTTCGTTACAAGGCGAGGTGGATCCAGATTTCGTACCCCGGCGGATCCGTCGAGGAGCGCCCGCACGTCGTGTGCGTTCACATCGACAACACGAGAGATACAGTTGTGAGTTCTTTTTGCGTTATGTAATTGCAGTTGTAGGCGAGTGTGCAGTTCATTAGTGCCAAGTACATAGATAGTGCACCACGCCTTTTATCAATAATTAAAGTTGGAGTGTCAGTCTGTAATATTAACATTAAATGGAATATGCAATGTATAATCATATACATTGCATTATAAACGTTGCAGACGTGCATTTATTAAAAAAAAATCTTTTCTGGGAATTGGTAATTGAACATATACTATTATTCATTATAACATTATAACATAACACATAACATATACACATAACACATAACATAACATAACACATAACATAACACATTATAACATAGAACAATATTATTATTCTTCATTTATTTTCAGAACAAAACATTGCTGGTTTCATTCCTATTCAGTGGTGGAACTAGCGAACTATTCCACATGCAAGACTTGGAGGTTGACACTAAGTCAGCTACTTGGCTGTGCTACACATTGCCCAGTAAGTTATTTTAAGATAGTTATCCTACATCACTATTTTATAGTACTGCTATTACTTGTGACTAGAGTAGACTAAACTGAGCCAATTGTTATAGCCACAGGAAGTGGACTTCATATCACAGGCTTAGGTGAAGCTCAATTAAGGTCTTTTAATAGCAATGGAAGTTTCTGCGTATGGGGATACCAGTCAATAATTTTAAATTTCCAATGATATATAAAAACAATGAAATATTTTCGCGACTGTTTTGAAGAATTATAAATAAGACTTTAATGGTGAAGGAAAACATCACGAGGAAACCTGACTGCCTGAGTTTCCATAATGTCCACGAAGGTTTATAAGCTTTTGATTGGCAAATCCGCACTGGGCCAGCGTGGTAGACTAGGGCCTAAACTCTTCTCGTACTCAATGGTGGGCAATTGACGATTTGTGATGATGATTATGGTTTTTGCGCCAGGAATGCCAAGTTCCACGGTACGCGTGCGCTGCGAGATGCGTGGCCCGGAGGCGGCGGTGCGCGTGCGACAAGTGCGCGTGCTAAGCGCGCCCGCAGCCGCGCCGCCGCCAAGCGCCACGCCACCGCTGCATACACTCGTCGAGCGTGACACGCTGCGGGTGTTCCGCCTCTTGACTTCGCAGGTATACTCCGTCCCAACTTGAATTGGATAGCGTTACAATTCCAAACCGCGCGGATGCCAGATTAGTCAGATTTAGTGACAATGAAAACCGTCGTAACCAGTCGTAACACGCTAAATTAAAGTATGGGAAAACGGAATAACGTTATTTTTAGTAAGCGGTTATTCCATGTAAGCGGTTATAATAAGTACGATATTCAAACAAGGAGCGTCCGGCAGGTGTTCGGCAAGCTGCTGGAGTGGGAGGAGTGCGGCAGCGAGGCGGGCGAGGCGACCGCGGCTGAGGCCGACGGCGACGACAGTGACCTGCGCGAGCACGTGGTCGGCATCCTGTTCGCCGGGCACAAGCTCACCTCGCTCCAGTGCCAGGTGACCGCGCGTAACATATCGTGATGATGGAAAATATCAGCGTGTGCCGTGTATCACTCACTCAACTCCTTACAACAAACCCATTTTTGAAGTAAAACTTCTTTATCCGTGGTAGTGACGTCACTGATGATCATGAGTATGCTGTTTTCTTTTATTTAACCACAATGAACGATCGATTTCATTGTACCGCGACTGATTGCTGTCATTATATTCTATGGCTGTTATTTTCATAAAAACGTTAGGAAAAACGTATTAACTTTTGTTTGTCATTTTTACAACCCATTCCATATAAGTTTTATGTGCTATGCCGTTTTTCATTTTATCGTACGTGTCAGGTAATGACGCACATCGTGATCGCGATCGGGTGCGAGGCAGCGCGCGTGCGCGACGACTGGGAGACGGCGCTGCTGTGCGCGGAGAGCGCGGTGCGCGGCGACGCGGACGACCCGCCGCGCGTCTCGCACCACCTGCAGGACAACTACTGCTTCGAGATGCTGTCCATGGTGAGTGTCGCTATACGAGCTAATGGGGTATATGTATGTTTTTTTTAAAATTTTTAATTCAGTGTTATATATCACGTGATAGAATAGTTAAAAGTATAAATAATATTGAGAATGTTTCAAATTAATTTAATAAATATATTTAAAACCGAGAGTAAATTAATTAATTGAACAATGTCTTGTAAAAATGTTTTTTACGGCACGAAGTACAAAATTTCCAAACAAAATGTTTAAAATTTGAACGGTATTTATTAATGGTTCCTTTCTACATCTATCCCACAGGAACATGTTTTCCGTGATAAAGAGTCTCAATCACTAAGATCACGTAGACTATCTCTGTGCAAAAAGTCACATTGATTCGTTGTTCCGTTGCGGCGTGTAAGAAGGACAAACCAACAAACACACATTCACATTTATAATATTAGTAAGGATAGCGTGACTTCTCTCGCCTGCATTCATATTATAATAATGGTTAGTTTCGGTCGTCAGTTTTTATTTGCGGTTACATCGCTACATGGTGTTACTTATCTCTTAATGTTGGGCAGTTACTGGCGCTGAGCGGCAGCGCGGCCGGGCGGGCGCACCTCGCGCAGCGCACAGAGCTGCTGTCTGACCTGTTGACCCTGCTCCACACCGGTAGCGAACGCGTACAACGACAAGTAAGCTAAGTCTTAGCGTGATTTCACTGGCGAGACAAATAATAATAACAAATGCTTACACATTCACACACCGCACTAGGATACCCTGTGTTGCGGGTGACGGACACACAGAAAACAACACAATTTAACACCCAAGACCCGAGCACAAATATCTATATTTATCTGACAAATAAATATCTGCCCCGGCCGGGGATCGAACCCGGGCCCCTCGGCTCGTCATTCAGGGTCACTGACCAACGCGCCAAATTAATGCAAAATTTAACTGACAGTGGAAATCGTCTAGATTGACGAGAATTGCAATATTTTTGGTTTAATATTGAAGCGTTTTGCTACGTACTTACATTGCTTATTAACTCTGCAACGGAAGTACAATTGTCAAAACACCATAGCGAGACAACGCGTGCAAGGCTCGCGATGTCTGCTAAAGACAATTTTTGATGGAAAAGTCACGCTGTTGAAAAAGACTTACAACCTTTATACGCATACCTTTGTACTCGGGTCTTGGGTGTGCAAAATTGTGTTTGTTTTCTGTATGTGTCCGCCACCCGCAACACAGGGAATCCTAGTGCGGGGGTGTGAGTGTGAAATCGTTTATTTATTTATATTTATTTAATTAATAACGAATACTGACTAACTAATATTCCTATCAACGCCTAATACTAACATGGTCCGGTTGGTATTAGGTGTTTAGTTGGTAGTTATAGGACTGCGGGTAACTCCCACAGTCCTCAGCAAATGTTAGTTATCTTCCAGTTAGTAATCCTTAGTATTTGGCTTGTTGGAAGCTGGTCACGGATGCGTTGCTAGTGAGGTGTCCGCCTCTATAAGTGTAACCGGCATCCACACCTTTCCGACCCGAACACAACTGTTGAAAAAGCAATTATTTCCCACTCGAAATGGGTGTGGCTGTAGCCCCAGGCGAACCGTATACAGGTTCTTCCGTCTGCAATCTCTGTCGCTACCTCTGACCGTTACAGCAAAAATCCCCTCTCGCCGGCAAAAAGTAAACAAACATTACAGGAACGTTGGCGAGCAATTGAAAATTAAAGTGGCTGCGATCCTCGTGGCTCGGGGGTCATCTGTCGCTCGCAGTCCCTTGCTCCAGAGCAGATCTTATCGGCCAGACATCACAGCAAACTGCGTATTTAAGAAGCCTAGGTTTGTTCAGAATCCGACGTTAGACGTAAATGTGCGGACGATGTTCGCGTGGACGTTCCAAAAAAGAGGTTATCAATTCAACTGTGTGTTTTTTTTGTATGTATTATACAAATAAATACTGTTGGGAAGAAATCGCGACCGCCTTTAGTGTAAATTCTATTAGCTATTAATTAATTTTTTACTCTGTTTCTCTTTTTTTGGTGCACAACAAAGAATATTTGTATTGTATTAATACAAATTAATCCGAATTAATACAAATTAACACAAATTAATACAAATTAATACATATTAATACAATTAAATACAAATAAATACAATGAAAATAAAAATAAATACAAATAAATACAAATAAATACAAATAAATACAAATAAATACAAATAAATACAATAAATATAAACAAATACAAATAAATACAAATTTATATAAAACTAATACAAATTAGTACAAATTAATACGAATTAATACAAAGTAATACAAATGAATACAAATTACTTAATACAAATTAATACAAATTAATACAAATTTAATTAATAGAATGTGCGACATTCTAACATTTTCAATGATTCTAAAAGTCGAGGTAGGCTTTTGAAAAATATGATTTTACTTATTTAAAACTTTATTGCAAAACCCTAGATCCCTAGATAATCTAGGGATTAGAAAGGGCGGACTGAATGCCCCGAAGCTGGCGGCTCAAATCTTATTCAGTCGCTGTAATTTTTTTTGTTGCTCAAGAAACTGAAAGTAAGTTTTTTGGCAACAAAAAATCTACAAAACTTCCCAACTGCGCATCGCTAAAGACACAAAAACGATTTAAATTCCATCGCACGTTAGTTACAAATTCTCTTTCATTTAAACTGATGAAGAAAACTTGGACATTTTAACAAATTACTTGGATCGGATAATTCTTTTCGATAGAAACTGTTCTGTTCAGCATTTTCGCTAGCGTAAAGTAATAAATAAATAAATAGACGCTTACGGATTCACACCCCGCACTAGGATTCCGTGTTGCGGGTGGCGGACACACAGAAAACAATACAATTTAACACCCAAGACCCGAGCACAAATATTTATCTGCCAAATAAATATCTGCCTCGGC
>DWLO01000059.1:0-29916 GCA_018245335.1 Dalla quadristriga
GAAATGAACTCTCCGAAAAAAAATGGATCCAACAAACAATACCTGTCAAAACAAAAAATTAAATCATACTAGAATATGCTTAGATTAAACAAATAGCTACGCTACGAAAAAAGGGCTAGATGCAAATACACGTAAACACGCACACACAATTACAATTCTTGAATCGTGCTCATTCATTAACCACGAACCACAGTGAGACGAACTTAATATGAATTCCACTGTTGTCGTATCACATGCAATCAAAACGATCCTTCGCGAGCGATTAAACGTATAGTTAATAGGTTTTGAGATCATGCGCGATACGCAGGTAACGTTAACCCTTTTCAATGAATCTAAAAGAATATGTAAGTACAAAGTACGAACATAGTGATCACGTTTGAAAAAGACTAAAGAAGTGTCTACCTACCTATTAAAAAAACCTTTTATTTTTAAGAATGGCCCACCTAAATGCGGAGTTATTTTTGCTGTTTTTCATTAGCTACGCCAGCGAGCATAGCATTGAATTTTATGCAAAAGAGCGAAAAAATGGTTTTCTTTAATAACCGCTTCTTTTGTTTGCATGCAAATTCTACACTGTTGTGCTATTATGACATCATTTTTAAATCTTATTGCTAGGAAGAAAGTTATAGACCCAGTCAGTATCAAAGAGCCCATCATATTATAATCTTTGTCAAATATGAACAGTTGATTTTATATAATAGCTGGGAAAACTGCTTATGATTTCTAATGTATGAAAATATGCTAAGCGATTATTTTCATATTATTAAGGGAGGTTTTAGAGAGCGGAGAGCATTTCTACATTTGAGGCTGTATAACAAAACTATTTAATAAGGTCACTTAGGCGCTGAGGGACTTACGGAATCTGCATGACGAGAGTTTGTAGTTTCCCGAACGCTGCCCATCCGAGCTGCCCCCGTAAACAAGATATGGAAAGTATGGGATTGACATAAGGAGTAACCTTATGTCAATTCCATACATTCAACATTCTATTCGAACGAATCGCTTCAGAGGGGATGCAATTTGTGTAGGGGATGGTTTTATAAGTGCCCTCTGTCTCTAAGTTGTAGCTACTTCTCTGGATCATTAATTAGCCCCAATTAGAAAGGATTTAAAACAATGGTTGAAATATATTTGATTTTGGGAAGGATATTTTAAGCGAGTAGGTAATAGTTACAACGAATAATGACAAATAAATAATTACATTTATTAACATTAGACAGCAATGGACGGCAGCAAGCTTGGCGATGCCGAAGCTAAATTTTATAAGCATTGGGATATTATTTCCGTATTAAAATCCTTTAGAAAAGGAATTCATAAAGTAGGCAATTTAATAGCAACATTTAATTGTTTATATTGATATTTAAATTTTAAGGCCTAAAATGTTTTATTCGCATTGAAGAAATTAAAGGTCGATTTTACAATTCACTTTATCGATGTCCATGATTTTCTCTTTAACATCGTAAAAGGATGTTATGGAAATTTTATCTAGGTTATTTTAAACATCAAAGTATTCTTTATATTATTATCCTTATAATGTTTTAACTTTTTGCTCAATGAAAATCTTTTTGGGTAGGTACAGAATCTCAGTAATTATAATTGACCAATAACATACACACAATAGGCCTTAAGAGAAGAAGGTGCCTAAGTTAGAGTATAGTTCGTAGACATTTTTATTTACAACTTTTCTCCAACGTGTAAAGAGATTCAGCGGTACGAAAACAATCAAATGTGTCAATTTGATTCGTAGATTAAACTGTTAGAAGTATTCACAGTCATGTCAGGTAAGGATGAAGTAAGTGGATCAATTCACAACAGCATAGAAGAGATTGGGTTGTAACGCATTATTTTTGAGAGCAGTATCCACAGTAGCGAGGTAGTAGTGACTAGTACCACTCCCCCCCAGCCCAGCTCCAGCGACCAGGAAGTGGTGAACTCTCTAGCCGACAGCAAGGGGAGAGCGCGGTGCCTGGGGCCAATGACCCCGTCGCACGTGTCGTCGCCGTGGATCCCGCGGGAAGACACACGCTGCACCCTCTTGAAGTGGATTATCATCAGCGTGAACATTGCGAACAAACCTGTAAACAAAAAAGGGGGTGCGTGTATCAGAGTGGGCACGCGTAAGCAGTAAAACTTTGAACTTTTTCTTAACACATATGTATATGCTAAGACTAAGCTCGCGGCTCCGCCCGCGTTAAAGTAGTTTTTCAAACAAACTTTCATTACCGACTTCATACAACTTTTTAACCCCAATTATAGCTGTTATTAGCTAACGTCTCCTACTTATAGACTACCCTGCCATATAATGTAAAACAATGTAAAATATAAAATAATATAAAACGACCACTTTGTCGCATTGGGTTAGACCTGTAAGGATAGATGGGAAGTGCTCAATAAATAAAATAAACTACTTTTAAGGTCATCATCACCATTAACCAACCGGCCCACTGCTGAGCACGGGTCTCGTCTCAGGATGAGAATGGGTAGGCCATAGTCCACC
This sequence comes from Dalla quadristriga, assembly GCA_018245335.1. Lineage (NCBI taxonomy): Eukaryota > Metazoa > Arthropoda > Insecta > Lepidoptera > Hesperiidae > Dalla > Dalla quadristriga. The sequence goes on from DWLO01000059.1 coordinate 2,498, forward strand.
ACGCTGGCCCAATACGGATTGGCATACTTCACATACCTTTGAGAACATTATGGAGAGCTGTCAGGCCTGCCGGTTACCTCACAATGGTGTCCTCACCGTTAAAGCAGTTGATATTTAAGTAGCTTAAAACGCAGATAATTTAGAGTCAGGTAGAATTCGAACCCCGGATCTCCCGAGTAGGAGGTCGTAGTTTTAACAACTTGGCTATCACCGCTAACACAACACTCCTTATAAATGTAGGTAACATTACCTGCAGTAAAATACGTATGCATAATATTTTATATGGCGCAACCATTAGCTGTCCCGTGAAGCGCTAGTTTTTCACAAGACATGTTTGCCCACCTTTTGTGCGATGACTCAATACTGTTGGTTTTCACATAACATTATCTTTATTTACAAAGTATCTGTTTACTTAATTAACTGCTTTCCCTTGCTACCTCCCTAGGCACACTACAGGCAAGTTACGTATGTAAATTACTTTATCTTTCAACAAAGTAGGTTCTTGTACACGTCCCAAAGTCCCAAGAGTGGATGACACAGAGAGCCCAAATTGTACTGTTATGTAGGTTGCCTGTTAAATACAATTTATACCAACTGCTCGGTAAATACGTAGATAAACTAATGTTTTCCTGGTACTCACGATATTATTTATTTATTTAATAATTTTTATGCACGATAAAACTTGAATTAAAACTTTTGTGTAACTTAACACAAAGGTACTGCTTATTTCTACTAGAAATCTCTTCCAGCAGACCTGAGAATGGAAAGAGGATGGGTTGTCAGTTGGTGCGTAGTGATTATAAAATATCTCAGAACAATAACTGAAGCAAGTTATTCTTCTGAGGATTATATTCTCTTTAAGTTGGTGGACACTAATTACATGATAGATAAGTCTGCCTTCTTCCCGCCGTTTTGTTTTCCGAGGCACAAACTTACGTTTACGAAAACAGCGGCGATCTAAGGGGCGACCATAAAAAATTGGTTCTCACTGCTTTGATTTATGTGATCAGTAACGATGTCTTACAGTTTACCACCGCCACAGCGTCTTGCCGTGACCACGATCCATATAACTGAATCGAAGTATCGGTAAAAATAATAACATCTTGAGTACCCGGAAAACATTAGTTATTGTACGCGACGATCAAAGTTTCAAATTACAAACTACGTAGATAGTTGAACTTATCACGTACCAGCCGCACATAAATGCTACGTTCTAAATTCAACGTAGTGTCTGCGTCGTCATATCCCGAAGGAGGTGAGGCTACATCGTAAAGCTTTTATGACCTATTTAGACGCCGCCATAAAGAAGATTGGGACTGCAGTAAACGAGGGATACAATATGTTTATTATTTGGCCTACATTTTTAGAGATTGAAACAATGTCTTATTAATTTAGACATGGGCGTTATCAGCATTTTATGATACCGTTTACATATCCGATATAGAAAGAAATAATGAAGAAAAGTTAATTCGGCAAATAAGAGTATACAGCACACATTACACTGATTAAAAATGATTACATGGAGTTATTGACATAGTTTCATATCGATTTGTAAAACCGTTTTCAGATATTGATATGGAATACAATTTTCCTTACCGTTTGTACAGTTTTAGTTGCCAGATAATTTTTAATGGCCAGATTACGATAAAGTTTAAATTAATTAACTGATTGATGTTCGCATTGAGTTTAGCAAACAAAAAATCTAAAAACTGCTCACTCCGAACGGCATATGTTCGCTACATCTCATTTTCACGACCAGCTACGTCATCAGTTGGCAATAGGTAACACTAGGGAGGTCTCTGCCCCACCCTAGGTAAACCACTGAGGATTACATACCAGCCAGGAGGTACATGACACCAGTGATGAGCACGGCACTGATCTGGTGCTTGCACACGCCGAACGTACCCACAAGGGCCGCGCTGCCCAGCACTATGAGGCACACGAGCGCGCACGATATTGACAGATTCTGCATACCTGCAAGAAAGTACACTTATACAAGAAGCGAACTTAGTCCACAGGGATAGTAACGTCAATTATATACATCGACATTTTTCATTTTGTTGTGTGTCACAAATTTTGGTTATAAATAGAATTTATAGAAAATTTCTCTGAAATTATAGTATTCTGTAGAAATTATCTGTAGATAATTTCTTTTATACTACATAATTTACAACCTAAGCAGGTATGTAAATGTGTAGACGTTTGTATGGCGTGTGTAGTGTTTGGATCACGATTTTGGCGTCTTGCGAAGTCATTCTAACCGCGCGTAAAATGGTGACGTTTAAACATTCAGATTTATTGTTACTAACAAACTATTGGATACATGGCCTGAAATAAAAAAAAATATTATTATTAAACAGCTCAAAATTATTCTCGGTTTTAATATTTTCATTTATAATTATTTGAAACATTTCCAACATTATTTAAATTTTTTACTATTTATAAAAAAACACGCACAGTGGGTAAGGCGGTGGGTGGACGGTCATGCACCACAATTACCACCTTAATCCTCACGGCAACGACGCATCTGGGATACGACAGGGCAACGCATCTGCGACTAGCCTCGAATAGGAGGTTTATTCGTCATCGTTCGAATATTCTTCTAGCAATCTCATATTTAATACTGTTCCAAGTCATTCGTCGAGTGTGCCGCCTGTACCTTATGACGAAATAAATAATTTAATTTCATTTCATTTCATATTATATCTTTAAAGATTATATTCCATAGCCACCACTTCCGCAACGCGCTTCGCCAAATTGTCCCCCTGCAATGACAATGAAGTTTACTGTAACAAAAAGCTACTCACGATGTTGCCAATCAGCTCTCGGTTCCTCGTCGTCACTATTCGCTAAATAATTTGTGCAAAGCGGGTGAGTCGGGAACCCAATCCGGGACAATATTTGAATCTCCTCCTCTGAAAAGAAAAAAACCCTTTTTTTAAACGTGAATAAGATGGCAAACGACGTGTCCAGTGCGGCGGTGGTACCGTCCCGGGCGTACCGCATACAGGTTCTACCATCTGTGACCAGCTTCAAATAGGACAAATACTGCTAACTGGATGATTACCAATATTTACTAAGAAGACTGACCGTGTGGTGACGGCAGAAAAGAATACAACTGTTACCGCCCATACTCTTCCCGTGGGTGTCGTAAGAGGCGATTAAGGGAATGTAACGGAGAACGCAGCAGGGTCCTCTGTGCAGGAACTACCATCTACTGCGATCACCAAACCATCTGCACAGTGTGGTGATTACGGGTTGACTGATCATCCATCCATCCATTGCTATACTTGTTGCTGCATATTGCTGCATTGTTTTGCTATACTTGTACTTTGTGTCTTTATTTTTAGGTGTTCAATAAAGAGTATTGTATTGCAATAAAGTGTGATAATAATATAAATCATGGGCAAATCCTCCCGTTTTCGGGAGAGGCCTTTAGTCCGGCAGTGGACTTTTATAGGCTGTTGACGACTAATAACACTAACTTACACTAACGGTCCTAGCTACTAACCAGTTGATTATTACACCTAATACCTACTTATAGGGATAACTAATAGTCCCTCGCAGTCCTATTCGAGGTTTGTCACATACTCACGGGTGGTACTGGGAATCCAAACCTGTCTGCCGTTTCCATCACATTAAAAATACGATCTACCCACCTTCCAACGAAACGCACATGGTCCATATGCCCCCATTCATCGGCACCAGAAACGTATTTGCTCCCCCACCTTTACGGCTACTTGAATCTTCGATCTGAAAAAAAAATAAGGTTCGTATTTCGTTTCCATGTTTTCTTTGTTCCAAGTCCGTAACAAATAAGTCGTAAAAAAACGTCCATGTGAAAAGTCGTAAAACGGAATACGAAGTAACTATTATCTAATTTGTGACAAAAGTATGATACACTCTTAGACGAAAGCAAATAGGAAGCGTTACAGAAAAATGAGCTAGTTGAAAATACACGTAAACCACACAATTAATAACAAATATTGTAATATTTAAGTCGGTACAATGTAATTATAACTAAAAGGTGTGGATTCAAAATGTAAGTAGCGCCATAAGAATTCCGGAGTTTTACAAATGGCGAACAAACAAGGTACTTTAAATGACAGATTTAATAAGATGATTTTATAATGGTTTCACTTTATGTTTAATTCTAATTTTGTGTTTCAAGCTTGTGTTGTAAAGTTAAAATTAATGTAGGTACTTGTTTTAATTACTCAGAATTGCGTTCTTATTTTAGTTCATTTATTTCACGTAGACAACAGAAATCTTAAGTATGACAGCATAATTCGTAAACTTGTATATAGGTGCAGCTTATTTCAAAATTGAAATCTCTTCTAGCAGTCCTGTGATTGTAACATATTTGAAAATCTAGTGTGCACCGATAAATATTACAATTACATAAATCTATGAACTAATTACTAAAAATACATTGAAACTTATTGAAATTGGTCACCGGGTGTGTTAAAGGTGAAAGCTCTTTTAAGCAGGGCTTGGCTCCACAGACAAGGGTTTGAGGTGACATATACCCTAGTAAGTAATTACCTAAACCGTTTAGATTATACTATAAAGTTGTAATACAGGGTGTTGTATAATGAATGCAACTTCAACCCACGCATTTGCACATTATATTTATTACCTGTGGTGCTGTAAATGGGCGCCTTGACCTGAATAGCGTTAACATCGTGGCATCGCTTTGAAATTGATGTATCAATTAGGGCGGCAATGGAGGGCTTATCGGGAAAAGCTGCCCGCTCTTCTGTGAAATATTGTTAACTCAATGGCTATTGATGGATGGATTTTGTCTCCCTCGGCCGGGATCAAACCCGGGACCCACGGCTCGTCAGACAGGGTCACTGACCAACACGCCATCGAGTCGTAATTATTTATTTTTGATCGTGAAAATTTTATGTACACATTACAGATTATAATTTCTAATGCGTTAACAATGTCTGAACGTATCAACGGCAATTCTTCGAAATTCAGTAGGCGTTGAATAAAATAAGTCTAGACTCGGCACAGGAGCGGTCGAAATGGCGTCGATTGGGCGAAGCCTATTTCCAGCAGTAGACCTCTAAAGGCTGATGGATGGATGGATAGACATAAAGACTTAGCCCAAATTAAGGATCCCCACCTGTCGTGGCTAATCATAAGTAAACTAGCGCGGTCATCCTGCTATTGCAACAAAAAACAGCAGTAACAAGAAGAAAGATGAAAATGTCCTTCCGTTAAACTTAAAGTTCAGAACAAACACTGATTAAGTAAGTAAATAAGGTAGTTTCGACGGCTTTCCGTGAGAAAATAGTGAGATAATCCAGTGATAAAACCAAAAACTTTGCCTGGTGGTAGAACCTGTATACGGTTCGCCCGGGGCGGTTCCACCGTCACACCCATATCTGCCGTAGAATAATTGTTTCTCAACAATTGTGGTCCGGTCAGAAAGGTGTGGATTCCGGTTACACTTACACCAGAGACGATCACCTCAGTTCTCAGGGGTAGCAACGCATCTGTAACGTTCGAATATGAAAATTACTATAGATTACTAATATTTACTAACAGGACTAACTAACTGTATATGAGCGGCAGCTATTTTCACACACAGCAGGCACATTTGCTTGTCACATTAGGTACCTACATAAAAAAAAGCAAAATAGACTCGACTCTGCTGGATTTGTTCATTCAAAATCTGTGTTATTTAATGGATGGAAAAGCCGTCAGTGACGAATGGCTACTAACTTTTTCATTACGACGTTAGCGCTACCAATTATTTCTGAATCTTGAAGAATAAGAGAGAAAAAACTTATTCAGGCGGATAATATTTTATCGACGACATTAATTCAATATTTATGAGGATTAAGCCGTGTCTTGTATAATGACTTTTCTTTTCCCCACTTTCCGTTCTTCGGTTCAGTATCCATTTATCTAAGTCACACAGGTCGTCGGTTAAATGGAAAAGTTACATAATTCAAATTTTTGGAAAAATGATACTATTAATAGCTAAAGAGAGTCTAATATCAACTGTTTAATATATGGATTAAAATACTTTTCTCAGAGTAATTTCTCTACTATATGGGTATCCACCATTTTTTTAAATTAAATAATTAAAATAACTTAAAATTCCGTCGATCCGTCGGTTTGCTGCACCGTAAAAGGACACACCAACAAACACACTGTTACATTTACAAAATTCGTAAGGATTGGTACTCTGTTAAAACTTTATGCAGCAAAAGCACCAAACGGTAGCAGTTAATGTATGGGACGACGGCGTTATACCTGAACTGAATATAATACCTAAGCTACTAAGCTACGGGCGAACCGTATACAGGTTCTACCACCTGGCATTGTTTGCCTTTGCACCTGGTATTGTTTGTTTTTTAACCGAATGCATTGTTACCTAATTCCATAAAACATAACTTCCACCAGTCACCATATTTCATAGGGACAGTTCTTGCTAATTTTCACCTACTCTACCTTGCAAGTTCCAAACAGTTCGAAACATTGCGTTTGTTCCCTAACCATTAAACAGGGGCGAGCACAAACTAAAGTCCAATTAGCGAGAAGTACGTGCCAGTCGTTAAAATGCTAATACAAGGCTTCCAACTGGGCTTAGGGCTACTCTGAACTCTCAATGATAAGGGGATGAGTCTGACTGTTTCACATGTCCACGAAACACAACGGTCACACCGTCACACCACTTTCTGCCGTGGAACAGTTTTGGTTTCCAGTTTATGTTAATTTTATTTGATTTTATGTGTTCGGTGTACTCACCTGACCTTGTGCCCACAAAGTTCTACTTTTTATATAATTTGGACAACTTCTTGGCAGGAAAAAACCTAGAGGCAGTACAAAACGCCTTTGAAGAGTTTGTTGCCTCCCGTCCCGTGACCGCTAGTGGCAGAATTTCTCGAGCGCTTCCGTGCCTAGGCACGTAAAGCCGTCATTCCCGTCAGTTATTATCAGATAACAGTCGTCAAGCCTCGTCGGAGGCCATCGGGCGGCCTGAAAAACTTCCAAGACTCGGATTGGCCACTAACCCCTATTCTTTTTTAACGTTGGGAAATGCTTTTACGCATCTCGTCTAAACCCCTTCACCAAACTGATCGGAGCAGCGTGTTGGAGTACGCTCCAGACCTCAGTCGTGAGAAGGGACCGTGTCCTGCAGTGGGCCACAACAACTGCACCCAACAAGCTGTGGGTTGCAGCCAACTGAACTAACATACAATAACAATCCGATGCTTTCATCCGTATTCGAGTTTAGTCACGAGTGTTCATGGCTATAAGTATCCACTTGGGACCACCATATTCCATGTTGCTGCTTTGTTCGCATAAAAATCCATTTCAGGTCAAGGATTTCGATAGTCGTTCACATTTTCAGATTTCTAAAGCTACCGAGGCTAGAGCGTAATGAATAGAAAAAAGCGTTACTTTGCAGAAAGCTGGGTGAAGGTGTGTTCATATACCACGCGAGATAGCATTTTTTTTATTGTTTAATATGGCGTCGCACGAAATGAAATTAATTCAATTTTGGAGGAGCGCGGGAAACTCCAAAAAAGGGCAGTCGCGCTTCCCTCGCTCGGCCTACTTCTAACATGAGAGCATTGCAGGCTAAGAGGCCTGTCACATTTCACAGCTTTCTCGCTCGCACATTCTATAATTGTCAATAATTGTAGGTAAACTTTTGAAAAATGTGATTAACTTTCATAGCTTTCATGCAAAATTACGAACCTTTTTGACACATTTCAACTTTCGTGTAGGTACCTAGTTTTTGATAGTTAAAAAGTGCAAAAACGATTTGTAATTTTGTAGCCATAAACCTCTCTTGGGGGGTTTACGTCGGCTGAAGTCTTCCAGTCTCTTGCATTTGCTGTTAATTTATAAAAAAATAAAACATAATTGAAACGTTTTTTTACAACCAGCCAACCACCTCTAATTATCTCCTAAAATGGGACTCTTTTTAAGTGAATTTTTAATATTGATAAATTAAAAATAAACCCCTAACAGACCTTTAAAAATACTTATATGTACCCCCTAAATTCTCAGGGTCTTTTTTACCTACAAGTTTAAGTATTATGCTGCTTACATAAGATTTTTGTTGTGTAAATGAAATAAAAAAATAAAACAGTAGAAAGTCAACTAAAAAGAGTCGTCCCATAAATTTAGGGGTTCTTTAAATTTTGAGGAGGTACATTGATGTTGTTCTGAGAGGTAGACACAGTGACGCTTAGCAATTACTAACCACGTTAATGTTGCCAATAAGCCGATATGAGCTTTTAATATGGCCAGCGCCGAAAGGCTTGCGTGCAAAGCGAAAATACGCCAAGGTGAGACAGAAAACGTAATTCCGAGCTCATGCCGGTTAATATGCAAAAAGTTCCTTCGTTATTATGGAATGGCTTTTTACCGCGCGAGTGCTCAGGGTCGAATGTCAAATTAATTCACTGACGTCATTATTCGCTGTCGTGAAATTGTGTTGCTCTATTTTTCGAGGACAGCTGCCATTGCTGACAGCTGACATTATGGTTGCGCACCAGAAGGTACGAACGAGGGTCCTCCAACGCAACTGCATTATCGACAGGCGAAAAACGTGGGCCTACGGGTCACTAGGTATCCCTTATTACCCGGGCAGAGGCTCGGGGAGATCAAAGTCTCCTGGTGATCCAGAAGGAGCTTCAGAACCTCGAACACTGTCATCGAGTGGCTCGCCTTGGTGAGTTCTACAGGATGCATATTGGAGAGTGTAGCTTAGATTAATTCAAAAAGAAAGCTATGTAACCTGCCACGCGACCACGAGCCCTTCTATCTACTAATAAGTATCTACTAATTTGCATTGATTTGAGGTGCACAGGATTTACATGAATTGATTTCCCCAGCCCCTGTGTAACACCGAACATTCAGACATACGGCGAATTACCATCCCTATCTTGTTAACGTTCCCCAGACAAGGCGTTTTTCGTCATCAACAGCCGATAATAGACCACTGCTGAACTAGTGGCCTCTCCCGAAAAACGAGTATTTTCCCATAACCACCACACTGGGCAGGCGGGTTGGTGATCGCAGAAGATAGTAGTAGAAAACGGTGCTGCTCGTTCAGCGTTATATTCAGTAGATGAATTCAGATTTTGTTTACTATCTCATTACCTTAAAAAATAATAAAACGAGCACTCTGCTCCACCCATCCGCTGCCGTCCATGACATTTGTGACAAACCTCATATAGGAACGTAAAAAGAACTGGGGATGTTATAGTTAGAATGAGAAGTTAATAAGAATGTTAGTCGGTCAGTATTCGTTAGTATAATAACTATGGGTATGAACGCCCCATTAACGTATAGGGTTGCCATCTCCTAAAATACAAAAGCCGAACTCGGCGCTGTATTATACCGGACATGTGGCCCTCAAAGCCGGACATTATCAAACATACGTTCCATAAAGTCGAACATAATTTTTAAAATTGACATAATTGTAGTAGGTAGTTAAAATTATGTTAAAAATCATACTGCATGCGTTGCGCGGTTATGCGCGCACCGCACAGACTAAAAAGCCTACCGAAAGCAGGACAGGCTGGACGCATACATTTTTGGCCGGACAGGACCGAAATAAGCTAAATATGTCCGGCTAAAGCCAGATGGATGGCAACTCTAATCGTGTACCTAATAAAAATGTCAAATAAGATTTATGTGTGTGCACGTTAGCTTCGTAAGTGTGTCAGTGAGGTATAAAACATTTATATAATTAAAATTTCCTCGGGAATTGTGCAGATTTGAGGTCAGTGCGAATATTATGAATTTGTGTAGGCTCTGAATTCATTCAGAGATGCAGTAAGACGATTTAATTGTAAAAGTATTTTAGATGAATATGAAATCGTAAGCGGAATTTAATAGTACGCTTGCATTTCCTACTTTTCAGTCTGCATTAAAGTCTTTTGCAGGCTTTTTTCGTTATAAAACCAACGGAAGACACTTGACACTTGGCATCTTTCTCGCTCGCACATTCTAACATTTTCAATGATTGTAAAAGTCTAAGTAGACTTTTGAAAAATTGCTTTCATGATATTGTTCACAATAAACTTCGGACATTATAGATATAATTTAATTTTGGTTTACCTAGACCATACCTTAGAGAAAAAACGCGAAAACAATTATATATATTATACTGTAATTTTATTCTGTCAAAAAGTAGGTATATATAAATTTTAATATAGGACAAATACTAACGCTTACTAACTGGATGATTACTGATATTTAGTAACAGTCCTGACTCCCGCAGTCTTAATACCAACGAATACTTACTAAGCAACGAATATTCCTAACTAATAGTCTTCTATTCGTTTATCACAGATGTCTATGGGCTTCAGTGAACGATGGGACTGCGTGCGCGTTTGTTATTCTCATAATAAAAAAAACATGTATAAGCGATAAGACCGCCTTTTGTATGTTGTCACTGTATTTATGTGACTGTACTTTGTCTTTATTTTTTTGTGTACAATAAAGAGTATTGTATTGTATAATATTTTAGTCAATTAATAATGTAAGTTCTTAGATACCTACTAAGTTACATATGAACATAAATAAGTAAGCACACTGGAATATTCCGAATAAAATTACTACCAATTCTCTTGTTTCATACCCTTGTAATTGAATTTCTCGCTAATGGCCGTACTAGCTAGTATCTTTGACAAGGCCAAAGGGCTTCGATAATTAATGAAACAAACGGTAACAATGACGCGTAACAAACAACTCCAATGCGCCGAAATACTATTTCGAGTTTTAGAGTTTCGATTCAATAGATTAAGAAAAGAAAGAAAGAAAAAAAATATTTATTTCGTCACATACTTACGGAAAAATTTGACAAATCACTAGTAATTACTTAATTGATACTACATGGGCCTAGTAAAATACCAAGGGTTTGTTCTCTCACGGACAAGATCCGTTGGGAAAGCATTTAGGTTTACAAAGTTTTATAGGACTCGGGTCAGTAGACTTTTCTTTGTTATGAGAATAGCAAACGAGCAGACCACTATCCACTGCCGCCCATGACATCTGTAACATCTGTAACTGTTAGTTAGTTTATTGTTCTTGTCGGTAATAGGTGGTAATAGGAACATACATTTTTTTTTAATAAAAAAAACATGCTTGCCCCATTCCTACAATCCTCATAATTACTGTTTTTCTATTTAGAGTTTTCTCTATTCCTTTATTGACGATATCTGAACACGCACTTTTGTATCCTTTTTGTTTTTGTAACCTCATCCAAATGAAAAATAATAAGTGTTGACATTGCGCGCTAATGGATTTCAGGAATAAACTAATTGTATTGTCTTTTTTATGTGAATATGATACAAACGAGCATGCAGCAGCGCCCACCAGCTGCCGCCCATGACATCTATGACAAATCTCAAATAGGACCGTAAGAGGAACTGGGGATGTCAGTCCAGTTAGTATGAGATGTTAATAGGAATGTTAGTTGGTCAGTATTCGTTAGTATAAGGACTAAGTGATTGAAAGTCCCTTTCGTTATTAGTGATAGTCCGGTTAGTAGTGGTTAGTAATGGTCCTGCTCGAACCTGGACACAGATGCATTGCTACCCCTCTTATTTCTGTTTGTAATATTTTCTCCTATAGAGACATGGTTGTCTGGAAGAGATCGCTTTAAGCGATAAGACCGCCCATTGTCTACGCCCTTCTGTTTTCTGTTTTTTAAATGTATCTCATGGTGTCAAATGGTGTACAATAAAGAATTTTTGTATTATATTCTATTGTACACTTGAGGACTAAGGTAGCCGCCTCTTGTACTCTTAGAAGTGTAGCCAGCATCCACACCTTTCCGACCGGAATACAATTATTCCACAGCAGAAATGGCTGTAGCGGTGGTACCGCCCCGGGCGAACAGTATACGGGTTCTACCACCTTGCACAAATAGTTGATTGCTCACGCTCAGCAATATCAATTTACGACATACCTAAGTAACGAATCAGCAACGGAAGACCTCATCACATCCAATCTACGCGTTTGACATCCTTAAATAATACTGGAGTATTTGAAACCTACTTAAAATACCTCATGGGCTAGGTTAGGTTCAATCCTTTTAGTAATATTATTCCACTCAATATAATTACTGAGATGGTATAGATCGCCCAGCGTATCCTTTTCTACTTAGGTAACCTTTTGCACTTCCTTAGCCATGATACAATCCAACTAGAAATTCTGTTATGGGAAGAATTTTTTAATGAAATGTATATAGAACTAAGCTTGAAAACTAACTAAGCCATTCTATAAAATAATCATTCGAATTGGTTCACAAGCGACGGTGATATTATTATCGCGTTATATTGTACACACGAAAAAGAAAAACATACAGCCGTTAATGAACTAGGTACTCTATTTATAAAGTCGGTTAATAATATCAAAATTATCTTAACATTAAAAATATCTTACCCTTCAATTTATGTTTGAAGAATTAAAGGTCTTACCTATCTCTAGCCGGCACACATTCCAGAACAGCTTTGCTCTTAGTTGGCACTTCCAGCATTTCCTCGCATGCCTTCAGGTATTCCGCTGGCACGCATATTTTGTCTAAAATTTTTTAAATCACATCCGTCAAAATTGATTATGCAGACATTTTAAATGTAATCAATGGATAATAAATAATACTAATAAACAATATCAGTCTCTGTTTCAGTATTAAACATAATCATAAAAAAATACTTTTAAAAAAACAATAAAAGCGCGCGCAATTCTTATATTATCTGTGTGCATTTACTTCTCTTTGACCCTTTATATTGATTTTATTTAAAATCCTCGTAACGCCATCTGTTATTTGGATTACGAAATTTAAAAAATGATCAGACAATACAATAGCACTTTTAGAACATCGATAATATCGATAATAACGGAGCGCTTGCAATTATTAGTATTTTAACGTACTTACATGGGGTTTTACAGTTGACATTAACGCCGGTCAGGGCCACTAAAACTATAAGATAATTTATCAAAGTCATGGTCACACGGGCGACCACGCGAACGAGTAAACACTATACTGGACGACGTTACAACGATTTCTTCTTTATATTCATGAGCTATCTTTGTTGTTAATATTCTTTATTAGATACACGTTTGTTGATTTGCTCTGATATAGCTACAGCTACTTAAGCTCCTTTATAATAGATGTTGTACATGCAGCTATTTAACAAATTACTCTCATGTTGAAATTTCCCGAAACATTTAAAGTGCCTATTCAATTCAGAATTAATATCTATGTAACTGTCTCATTAATTAAAAGGATAATTATAACATCACTTTTAAATTTGGAACCTTTAATGTTATTAGACCGTTCGTTCTTTCGAAACGGGATTTGTTGCGATTAACAGAAATGCAGAACTCGCTATAATTAATTTCCACTACACTGAAGAAATTATTTAAATAAGTATTTTCGAGGATTTTTATTATATTTACCTCTTTTTTACTAGTCCGTGTATGTTTTGCATGACAAAAGACAAAAGGTCAGAATTCAAACAAAGTATAATTAAAAAAAAAGAAATGCTGTCAGTCTGCGATAAACATTGCTCTGCCAGCTCTATAAAAAAAGTTGTACTGCTGGAACGTCGTAGATTAAAAACATTCACCTGTTTTACGATAATTTTAAAGCTGTTTACTAAATTCAACTATTTTAATAAATAAATACAGCGATGAAAATATGGATTGGATACATTGCAATAATTGCTTTATTCAGTTAGAACCTGGAATAAGTCTACACTTAACATCATGTGGTCATATGTTTTGCAACAACTGTTTAAGCAATGGTTAGTATTTCGTAAATTCTATTTGAAAAAAACTTTTGCTGATGTTAAACTTATCTTATTTACTAATAAAATGTTTTTGCTTAGCTGGAAAAGAAAGTACGTGCCTTGTTTGCCGGGTCCCTTGTTCTGTTATGAAACTTGTTCCGGACGTAAGTGAATAAATAAGAATAAACATAAAATATACTTAAGAACATAATTCACAATTATCATAATTATTAACATAATTAACAGTTAGCAACCATAATTTTGGTTAATATAACATTAATAATTGATTGTAGATGAACCAAGAAATTCAAGATTACTTCACGGATCCAGAGGAATTACTTAAAAAATCATGCGAAGTGTTGCAGTTCCAGAGACAGCACAGGCGGCGCTTGTTGTCTTACTTATTGCAATCGGTAAAAACGATTAATTATTTCAATTCTAACGATTCGATTAACGTGGAAATATTATTTAATTAACAAATATATTTGGTTACAATCAATAAACAGCGTATAGGGCACGCCGTTCGAAGGACTGATAACCGATGGGGAAGAAAGGTCCTCTTATGGAGGATCGCCTTTCGACAAGGTGGATTGACGACCAGAAAAAAACAGCGGGAATCAGCTGGATTCAGAGGGAACAGGACCGGTCGGAGTAGCGTCGATTAGGGCTATGTCCAGCAGTGGCCCTTTAAAGACTGATGGATGGACGGATCATATTAAGTCGTTAAGTCAACCTTTCATAAATGATTCTTCGGATATCGCGCGGATTGTAGAAAGGTGTTCACTTGATGGAGTTCGCTTCACGTTTCATTTGCATTGTCTCGCTGCATTGTCAACGACTGAAATGGTTATTGACGTTATTGTCCTCGGGCGTGCTAGATAGGGCTTCACTGAACTCTGCGTCTATATGTTGTGGCAATTACTTCTGCGGCGATTGTATTGAAAATAGATAATACTTTATTTACCGCCAATGCTGCGCAACACAAATAAAAATAATAACAAAGGGGTTTTGACAAAAACTATTTAAAAAAAAACAAGCCATCTGCTGGTTAATTGTGTAACTGAAGCCGATAGCAATACTCTCGGTATGGCTATCGACTTAATTAGGATCCCGAGACTGTCGTAATCAAAAAGGACAAATGATGACATTTCTACGGCTATCAAGCTAGTCTCGCTATCAAGACTAGAGCATCGCTATCGCCTTGATGTGATTTTTCGAGCAAATTTGAATTTTAAAGACGTCGATCTAGGAATGGTAATGACGCCAATACAGATGACGAAGTTACAGAATTAACCAGCTGGATATAAAAAGGAATTAATGTGTGAGCTCTGACGTAAATTGGAACGCACGCAGTCTATGCTATGGTACTAGACACTCATCCTCCTCCAAGAAATTGCATATTGATTTGCACAATGAAGAAATATTACAAAATAATTATGTACATACTCGGCGCGTTCGGTTAACGTCTGCATGTGTTTCGCAAATCCATAATTACACGGTAAAGTGGTAAAGGTTACAGTAAGTACTTAGGCTCCGTAGACCGGTCAGGTCATTCGAACCATCTGCTTATCCGTCGAGTGTTTTGGATATTCAACAAACAAACAAACAAAACAAACAAATTCAACAAATTGCCGCTATGTCATGCCAAACATGGATGCGAAAGATAATACGGAACGTACGATACAGAAAGGAATAGGTAGGTATGTTACGAGTTGCGTTTGAAGAACGTATATTACGACAACTGTCCGAATTTGACTGCATTAATTATAGCGCGCTAGTATCATATCTGAATGAATAGAATCACGTGGGTTCGTGATGGGATTCTGTTGAGCTAATACCCACCCTGTATATTACAACTGGCTCATTTCTCCTGCATCAGTGTCATTCGACATTGTAAGCCTATAAGTACAATACTGGCGTGACGCACGCATGCGCGTGAAATATGCCGTTTCTCGTGAAATTTTTGTTTCGAATGCTCCGCCTGGACATTTAAATAGTCCATATAATAATTCATATAATAAATCTGTGAAGATTGAACACTAAATAATTTCAGACGAAGAAGTTCTACGCGGCGCGAACAGAGTTAAAGCGCATGACGGAGCTCTGTCAGAAACAACACCGGCAGCTGAAGGAATACCAGAAAGTCATAAAGAGCCTGGAGTCGCAGCCTAATCCCAGTGAGAGATTCAAAAGCATATTCTTTTTGGGAATAAAGTACCTAGCTATCGAGGGAGTGTCAGTCATAACTGATTGAAGAGTTAGGCTGCGGCGGTATTGGCTGGCAGTAGGACCGGTGACTGCTAGTGGCAACATTTATTTAGCGCTTCCGTCCTTCGGAGGGCACGTTAAGCCATCGGACCCGGTTATTATCGCTAGATAATAGTTGTGGAGCCTTGTAGGAGGCCTTCGGGCGGCCTGAAAACTTCCGACATTTGGCTTGGCCACTAACTTCTCCACCAATCAGCACTGGAGCAGCGTGGTGGAGTACGCTCTCGGCCTCCTCAGAGAGACCTGTGCCTTGCAGTGGGCCACTATGGATTGCAGCCAATCGAGAATGCAACTAATGACTCTTGTACAGATGTGACCGGCAATCAGACTTTTCAGGTCTAAACATAAATTTTTTGAACAACAACCGCATCACATCTGACATGGATGTGACGGTTTCAATATTTTATTGACCTACTTATACAAAAATGAAAAAAGCTTCTGGATGCGAGACTGAGTTCGTTTAAATGTTTTTAACAAACTATGGTATTCACAGCGCTGCATATCCGTTACTCATCACAAACACTCACCTCAATTCCCAAACATCCATCACGTAAAGGCTAATATTGTCATGAAGTCGAATGCCCACATTCGCTTGATTAAAAATTCTCACCGCGTCCAACTTTATCTACAGAACAAGTATCTCCATTCAACGTCCCCATCTCGCCGGGGAGTAATTTATCCCCGAGCTTCATCCAGACTACCCTCGCGTACAAACGACCGACGAAAAGCACGCCGTATAATGTGAGTTCAGGACGTTTCAACATTTATTCTGGCTTTTATGGCCGCTTGCAGATCCTACGTACGACTGGAAGCGGCCTACTGACTCTTTGTTATTTTACATCGCGCTGAATTAAAGCCACTCATAAATCAGGCTCCCGCTTTTGTTGGGATGATCGTGAGGAGACGAACTTGGCCTCGCCATAAGATGAGCTTGTATTCATTTAAGAACACCTGACTGAGATTCACTCTCAAGTTCAAGCACATCGTATAATGCGTTTTCAGGACATTTCATCATTTATTTTGGGTATTATGGGCGCTTACATGCTATACTACAAGTGCGCCTAAGGGCAGCCATTAATACTGATTCTTCGCTATTGTACGTCTCGTTGAATTTAAGTCACCCATAAATCAAGCTCCCGCTTTTGTTGTAATGATCGTGAGACGACTGACTTTCGTATCACTGTGACTATGTATAGGCACTATGATATTGCTCCGATAAAAACAACTATCTTATATCTCCTACTAAGTAAATTATTTCTGAAAAGGTCTGTGAAAATGTATTTTATAGCCTCCTATGTGTAACAGGATGGCTGGTTGCAGCGACCTCTGCTCGTAAAATTGTAACGCCTCACATTATTTACAGGTGTTAACAAAGTAGACGGATAGAACTGCTGACCAACAGTTGTTATAACTGTCTCAATGTAAGCTTCTAGTTGGCTGCGGATACAATCAGTCCAAATGATTATAATTGTTGCCCTTTTCCGCCATACTTCAGATAACTTTCATGCTGTCACAAAAAATGCTTCAGATTTTTTGTTAATGTGATGATGTTTCTGTGAATTTACTTCTGCTTAAGCCATTAATTAAATGAATAAATTATTTTTATTCTATCAAAACATTATTTATGATAAACCATCTAATAAGGTCAAGTATATGCCTAATATCAATAGATAAACTTCAGAAGATAAACACAGTTCTCTTCCTATAGGAATCCTATACGATTATAAACTACATTCTGTAAAAGGGTATTCCCACACTGAATCGCTAGTGTGTTTTATGAATAACAATTCAAATATAACTGAGATAACTTGTCTTTATCACACAGCAAACATATCAGTCGGGTCTGGTGACCCCTTCGAGGATAAGCAAACAACGGTCAAACAACACAAGCGATTTAAGTCAGGTGGGAGAGTATTTTAGATAATTTAATTAATTTATCAGCAAACGAGGCTTTTCCTGCAGCTCCGTCCGCGTAAAATTCCCTTATCAATCCAACAGGAACCGTGCATTTTTTCGAGATGAAAAATAGCAAACGTCCCTCACCAGCCCATAAACTGTCCCAATGCAAAAAAACCTATCGATCCGTCGTTCTGTTGCAGCGTGAAAGAAAGACAAACGTACTTTTCTGTGGCCAACCAACAAACATTTATAATATTATCAACAAAACAATAATATATTGAAATTTCATTCTTTTAGGCTAATTAATATGGATCATTTGGAAATTTGATCTTAATAATAGTGATAATATGGAGATGAAGTTAGATGGCTTAACATTCTGACGTTGCCATGAGGAAAACCTGATTTCTAAAAGTGCATTTATGGCGCAATTAGCTACGCGCAAGCTAGATGTATCTCCAAAACATACGCGCATACAGTAAAGTGAAGGAAACCATAATTATTAGGGCTTGGACTACATGGTCAGGAAATATTCATTACTCGCTAAAAATGACCCCTGATAAGTCCTGATTCAAACCTTTGAATTTTTCCTTTATTGACTACATGCGGTTCGGGGACATCCGATCCTGATTTTTACCCTGAAGCATGATGGATGCTCTGATTGGTTGGTTTTTTCCCCTAGAGGGGAGATTCCGAGCTTAAATCTTACGCCTGAGTTTTCCTTAATGTTCCATAAGGCTTGTGGATCTAACACGTGTGGCTTTTGACCATATCCTTTTTCATCCAGACCCATGTACAGCAATGATGTAGAAGATAATAATGATGACGATGATGGTAATAATGATGACGATGATAGTAATAATGATGACAACAATAGTAATGATGATGACAATGATAGTAATAAGGATGAAGATTATCATAATAATTTCATGGAAATTAAGAACGAAAGAATTAAGTAAAGTCATGAATGTCGTAGTGGGGCGATCGCAGTGAATGAAATAACGTTTTTTGTTTCAGAGATCAAACACGTCAAACAAGATTTCTTCTACCGTGTTCATCCCGCCAACACCGGAGTCCGCTGGGTACAGCAATTTTTTACAGAATCTCTAATGGTATTCTGAACGCATACGATAGCCAGCGAGGATGCTATGCGAATTTAATTTAAAAAATCAACATTCCTGCCTTTTATTCACACGCGAGGCTGAGCTGTTGAGTTATTCAGCCGGTTTTCCTGCTGCGATATTTTTTACTTGAGAGTGAAGTTAAATATTGATAATTGTGCTATTGAGCTAAAGCCTTTGTTTTTGTTCGTTTACCTGTGACATTTTAGGTGGATTCAATTATTTATCTTATTCCATCGTGGTAGCAAGTAATTTTGCAACTTAGTATTGAGTAGAATCAATACGAGTTTTCATGATTGTGTCGTGAGTTGTGACTGTTTATTGACTATCATAACTTCACCATCCATCCATCAGTTTACTTCAGCCCTTAAGTACACCGTTGCATCCGGCGGACCTCGCTGTTTACGTTAACCAAGGTGTTAAATAAATGTATACTGACTGACATTTACTTATATTTTGTTTTAAATTAGTCGACGACATAACATCACGTCACATGGTTTTATAGACCTATCTCGTCTTGCACACAGCTCCTTTTTTTCCATTAGCAGATCTTTCATCCGCCAGTTATCAG
Source organism: Dalla quadristriga (assembly GCA_018245335.1). Lineage (NCBI taxonomy): Eukaryota > Metazoa > Arthropoda > Insecta > Lepidoptera > Hesperiidae > Dalla > Dalla quadristriga. Next base: position 22,135 of record DWLO01000059.1, read on the forward strand.
TCGTTCGAACCATATAATAACTTGAAATATTTGATCTTTTGTATGTAGTTTCAAGAAGTTATTTTTGTAGGTTTAGCCAACACAGCGACGAGGGCTACTCGTCCAACAGCCCTTGGGACAGATCTCCGAACATTTTGTATTGCAACGGCTATTCACGTAAGTGTTCATTCAACAAAAATAAGAGAAAATTCTAAATAAGTTGATTTCTTTATTTTATAGTTTGATTTTATGTTCAATTGTTTCTTAATAACCTTTTGTTAACTAAGTGAACCTAATTTTCTCTTGTATGAATTGCATGTTTGTGAATTAAAATATTGTTAGGTACCTACTGTTAAATAAATAATATTTTTCTATTATTAGTGTTTTACTTAATAATTATAAGCGGATTTAATGACATTACAATTATGATTATCATTATGATGAACAAAGTAACGAAGGACCTTTAGTCAATGTACAAAATATTCGAATTGGTAACTTAACTTTTTTGACAAGCTAAAAACTCCGCTAACTTCCTGGACCAGGGAAATTCTTTATGGTTGTACAAGAATATAAAGACTGCTTTTCTTATTGAAATGCGAAAAACTCAAGAAAAGTTCATTCTTTCACTTTTGATCTTATTATTTTTGAAGAATATCCTTTTCTAGCTAAAAATTAACGTCAAATATATTACACAAGTACATTTCAGTTAGTGTGAGTGGAACCTACATCAGGTAGGTACTCTGAAAGGATCGTTCTACTGCAGAACTACTTGAAATACTCTTATCTATTAAATTGAGTTAAAATTGTTGCATTTTGAACGCACTACCACGTGGTGCAAGGCATTGGAAATGCACAATGATACAGTGCACAGTTAGAAAATTCGGTAATAGGTAGTCGAAAGAAAATTGAAAATAAATAAATACAATTTGTAAAACAGTACAAGAATATATTAGCATAGTTTAAGATGTGGTCGCGGTGGTCAGTGGATGGGCAAGATGCCCTTGTTCTGCTGGTAGCCCGCACTGGCTTCTTGGTGGCCGTGCACGGCGTGCGCGCCCAGGTTGTTGAACTTCTCCAGCTGTTCTGTTCCGCCCTTGTAGCCCGTCTGCAGGAATCCGCCCTGAGGACAAAACATGCGCTTGAAAATTGCTTTCACTATCTTGAAAATCACTTTACCCCTATTTCACCAGCTACCCGTGATAATTTATGGGACTCCTTAGTAAGTGACTAGTAATATATGTAGGAACCCTTAATATTTGTAGGAACCTTTAAACTAAGAAGTGGTTGGTATTAGAATTTTATTCAGGGGACCGGCGCCAGAAAGATTGCGAGAACTGGCCCGTCGTCTGAGGACCACCAAAATGTCGCACCGCTCTAAAAGCCGGTTAAAATACCGCGGTGCATTTGATATTCTGAGACAACTGCCCGGGTGTTGATGAGGACTTCGTTCCAGAATGCCTCGCAAGGAAAAGGCAATGCCGCCGCGCGATAAACCCGACTAACTGAATAAGAATTGGCTACTATCTACGACTTATTAGCGACCCACTACGGAGCACGGATCTATCCTCACAACTGAGGAAGCCTGGAGAGTACTTCACCATGCTACTCCAGTGTGTATAGTTGGCGGGCTTAATTGGTAACCTGAGTGTTAAAATATCATAGGCCGCTCAAAGCCTTTCCACTAGGCATCATGGCTTGATCTCGCGATAACAACCGGAATCGATAGCTTACGTTTCCTCCGAAGCCCGGAGGCTCTAAATTTTGCCACGGTATTCAAGGACAGGTATACATTTCCTGTATCCACGAATCCCCATCACAGTAGAAAAGAACAATATGAATTATAATGAATTAGCAAGCGAATAGAGGTTTTGGGAATAGTCAAAGGAGTATCGGAATATAAACGTAATAAAATATTAGAAAGATACAATAAAAATTAAGTTTATGCATTCAGTAAAATAGATATGAGAGAATTTACTGAATATGTTTGTCGCCAGCAGTAACGAATATAAACAAAAGTGAAATTAAACAATCACAAACGTTTTCAGTTTTCTTCATTCAATTAAACTTTTGTGGAAATTATTCCATGTCAGCGTGGAGTCAGTGATGAAAATATTTAAATACAGAACTTAATCCCACGGCACAAAAGCGCTTTTCAAATTTAGTCAAAGCCGGTAGCACAAAGCTACCACGTTTTAGCGATTAATATATTCATAGTTATGCTTATGGTTTGTGGTAGGTAGAATCGAGAAACGTTTCGAAGTTTGTACAAACGGTGCTTAGACCTGTATTCAGTTCAAAAGGGGAAGTAATAGAAAGATTTTACGGTAATAAGCTCATCGAAATTAGCTAATAGTTAAATTTCTAAAAAAAAATATAATCTGTTTCGTAATTTTTACCAGATAGTTTTGTGCGATTTAATCAGTGGTAGAACCCGAACAACAATTTGAGTCGAGTATGTTTCAAACCTCTTCCATCGTCAGGAGATACATTTGTCCCTTCATTGCCCCGCCAATGGGTTCTAGCGAAGGCCGCTACTTCATAGTCTAAATAATAAATTAGGTACTTCAAAACTACTCATTATTGTTAGTAAGCAGGTATTATTGCATACTTCACGCACGTAGATGAAAGACCAGATCAAATTGCAAAACGGACAATAGAGTCATCGATACGGTTCAGTAATCAAACGCTCTCTACAGGTCCAGACAGAACGGTATTGAGCCCCGCTATTGAAGTCGGTACAATAAAGAAAGAGGGAAAATTAAAATGTGACCTAGGCTTTTTCTAGGCAAACGTGCCTCTTCACTGACCGTACGTTTATTTCATATGAAAAAAGAAGTATACACTTAGACAAAAGCAAATAGAAGTATCCGGTACACTCATACGTCGCGTTACAGTAAAGTGGGCTATTTGCAAACACACGTAAAAACGCTCCCATACAATTACAGTGGTTTTACAATTTCTTGTTTCGTGCACATTTAATAACCAACAATAGGACAATGAGACGAGAGCGCGAATGATTCGGCTGTAGTCGTATCGGGTGCCAACAAGTCCATGTTTCGTGAGTGACTAAGCGAAACGTGTAACGTTGGTTTTTAGATCACGCGCGATAGTCAGGTACCGTATCTCACTTATCTAACAAACTGATGTGTACTACGTACAAAACCGCATGTATTGCTTTTACATTATTCTATTAAAGGCCAAAGAACGTTTCGAACGTACAGGGACTAAAATTCTACGACGATAATCATTTTCTTAAGCGTCTAACGTTTTTAATGTACTTTGTGTCATATTTTAAAGTGGGCTGAATACGGACTTTCGTCAGCAGAATGTTATATAATTTACCGTTGTTTTCCAGGACACAAATTTAAATAAATAACCGCTGGCTTGTCTTGTGAGACATAAAGATTAAGACTAGGTCGGAAATTTAAATTCAAACGCCTTTTCAGTGTCTCTCGGCTTAGCTGTAAGCTAAGCTTAGAGCTCGCGAGAGTACACTGCGAACTAATATTTTACAAATGCAGTCAGAAATGAGGCTACCAACTAGACAGTAAAGTACGTAGGCAAGTTATATTATTATTAAGTTTCGTCGCAATTATAATTAAAGAAATCATACATACTAAAATTCTAAGCAAGCACGTAAACTCTGTTTACTTTTAATTAGCCTCACAGTTAATTTAAAACTGGACAAGGCTATCCCATTTCGATCCTGTCTATGAAGCGAATTGAAATGGAAGTTTGGTGATACTGCTCATAGAAATGTTAAAATAACAGACAGACATCTTAATTTCACCAATATGCATAGATATTGTTAATTCGAAACGTACCAGATTAATAATTACCCAGACAAGCAAAGCCTTGTAATTCAAATTAGAGAACTTGTCAGCTTCAATTTCAATCTGCATAATCTACCCGTTTGCTAATTTAAATACATAATTAGCTGAATGCAGACATGGAGTTAAAGTAAGTTAGTACCATTTCGCTCCATTAAAAGTTGTGACGATGTAAGGAATTAAATTAAATTATCTACCTTATAAAGTCAATTTGGTCCTGTCAGCTTTTGTTATAGTACTCCACTGCATAATTGTTGTATTATTCTTGTTCTTTAAAACAAGTATCACCAGTTTTTTATTTAGTATTATCTTTATTGTCGACCAGTTCAACAATCGCAGCATGATACTCAGAACACTATTCTTTTAATCGGAGATTAAACATTACTTAAATAACTAAAAGCCTTACCTTGTTGCCTTTAGCATCGTCGATCTTCTGCTCTGCCACGTGATGTCCCTCCTTGCCTTGGGCTTTGTCATCCAGTATTTTTTCTTCATGCGCTCCTTTGTAACCCTGTTGAGCTTTTTCACCAAAGCTACCAGCGTTTTGTCCAGCGATTTTATGGTCTGCTTCGTCATGAGCCTCATCGTAGAAACTCTCCGATTTCTCTTCCTCATTTTTACTGCTGGAAGTCTTGAAACCTTTGCTTACGTGACCTTTTTTGTGACTTTTCGCTTTTTTCACTTGCTCTTCGTTGGCGCCTAGAGATAAATAAGGGTAAAATAAAGAAGAAGAATTACTCTATTTCCATTATTTGCTGCGTTGCGGCGTTGAGCAATTATTTGAACCACAAAGCATTTTAAACTTGTTTACAAAAACAATTTATGAGATTTGAATTCTCAGGGTTTTTTAAGAAGAGTTTTTTGAACGACTCAGTGGCGCGTTGGTCAGTGGCCCTGTCTAACGACCCGTGGGTCCTGGGTCCAATCCCCGGCCGGGGCAGACATTTATTTGGCAGATAAATGTTTGTACTCGGGTCTTGGGCGTAAAATTGTGTTGTGTTTTCTGTGTGTGTCCGCCACCCGCAACACAGGGAATCCTAGTGTGGGGGTGTGAGTGTGTAAGCGTTTAAAGAAAGAACCACGAGACAGTAGATCTACACAGAGTAAACAGTCTTCGAAAGCAGATTATTTGTTAACATGAAATTACAGGATGATTAAATAAAACAATCATGGAATAAGTATACAATGAGTATCGATGACCACTGAACTCTCCTATATTTAGTAAAATTAATTGAAATTGTACTTACCAAGTTTATTAATGTTTTGTCCGCCTTCGTAAAATTTTTCGTCACCGACAGCTTTCTTTTTTGCTTCTTCATCTTTGTAGAAGCTTGACTCTCCTTTTGCTTCCTTAACAGCTGCAGCGGCTTGTTGAAAACCTTCCTGCCCATGCTTCGCTTCCTCCTCTACTTTCTTCTCAACCTTTTCTAAGTTTTCATCAGCTCCTTTCTTCTGAGCGGCATCATACGCTTGCTTATCTACGTAGCCACCAACTTGAGTGTTGCCGACGTGTGTGTTTAAAAGCGGATGATAAAGAAGACCATTTCCCAGTCCGATGCCTCCGACTCCAATGCCATTATAAGCGGGATTAATTAATCCGACTCCATTTGCAACTCCTACGCCGCCCGCTCCTATCCCAGCACCGGTAACGGTACCGAGGCCGATGCCAGTACCCCCGATTCCACCCAAGCCTATTCCACCAACACCTCCGAGGCCTAAACCGAGACCTTGGCCTAGTCCGATCCCTCCAAGGTTACCGAATCCACCTAACCCAAAGCCCTGACCGTAGCCAAGCCCACCGACACCGGCGACTGTGTTGAGAACTGTTGATGCTGCTCCTTTATGATCGGGGTAGTCTTCACTTTCTTCAACTTCGTATGAGTTAGATAGCGGCAGTCCAGTTTGCCGGTCAGTCCCAATAGCGTCCAACCGTTCCTTCACGTAATCGTAGGGCGTCTTTTCACCAGAAAGTTCCACTCTTTGTACTGCTTGCGTCACCGTTAACAACACGAGACCAAATGTGAAAAATGTCACCAACATCTTATTGATTGCTTATTGCTGACACTATGCGACTGATGTAATTTGGGAATTGCACCGTTTATTTATAGTAAAGTTAAAATCGGTGGAACGAAGCGGTAGCTTTGTGTTTAGACTTGTGATAATTTTCGTACGATTTTTGAGGTCTGTACCCTATGTTTCCTTCCTGTGGTATTGTTTTAAACACTAATGAGAACATAACGGCTAAATACAATGAGCCGGAGACCTTGTTTTCCACTTGACTGACGACAACGGTGGGGAGTTTGCGCAACGAGTTGAAAAAGCGACCCAATTTCTAACACTTTTAATACATTACATAAAGCTAATATCAATAACCACACCAAATCTGTAAACCAGCTTTTAGATTTCTCTTCCATAAATATGCATAATCTTATTCTCAAAAGCTCTCTTTTTATATACTTATCAGAATTTCCGTGATTAAGTAAACTAATTTCAATGCGTTTTGCTGACGAACTTGACTTGAGTAGCCCTTAATAATCCCCATTACAATCAAAGCATCCGTTCGAGCTCTATGATGTATGATATAGTCAATGATTTCATACATGTCTAGATACATTTGACTTTTAAAAACGGCACAACAAAATACAGAATAAAATTGAGCTACTTTTCCTACATCAGTTTCATTCGAAATATGTCAATGAGGGCGTCATCAAATATTTTGTGCCTAAACGTACATTAGCGTCATACACACCAATCTGCACGGAAATGCACTCTATCTGATAATATCATTTGTTTCTAAGCGCTTCGTCTGGATATTTACATAGTCTAAGGATACAGCAAGATAGTAAATTTTGAACAAAGGTTGACTACGGTTCAATACCCAGCGCTTATTTGTTACGCTTCCGTCTCGCTCGCACTTTCTAACATTTTCAGGGATCGTAAGAGACTAGGTATACTTTTGAAAAATATAAATCATTATAATTGTTGACAGTAAAATTACGGACATTTACGACCAATTATCACTTTTATTTACCTCATTTTTGGCAGGAGAAATTTGTAATAATTGTTTTCCTTATCTATCAAAAACTAGGTATACGAAAACTATACTATACTATACTATACTAAAACTGCTAAAATATCCGTAATTTCACTGTCAACAATGATATCGAAGCACATTTTTCAAAAGTCTACCTAGACTTTTAAAATCATTGAAATGGAATGTGGGAGGGAGAAAGTTAAAGGCCTCTCAAGAAAACTAAAACATGTCTTAAATATCCGTAATTAATAGTCCAGTGATACTGAATAACACTTTTCAAAAGTATACCCAGACTTATACAATCATTTAAAACCTGCCAAATCAATAGTTTCTGTAAGGAATATTGTACAACCAATTATTTACTAAATTATCAGTTAATTTTTTTGTTTAAAATGATTTGATCTAACAGACGAAACTAATCGATTAGTGATCGATTAGTTACCCGCCTTCGTATTACTTAATTGATAACTTATGTTCTTGAGCAGGCGCCATATTTTTTGTCGGCCTTGTCAAATTTCACGTTACTGTTTTCTTATGCGTAAAATATATGTCGAGGGCTAGGCAAAGGTTACATTTAAAACCTCAAAATGTAAACACCAAATCAAATTCATCATCAAGCCAACGCCAGCCTACTTTTTTAATGTTTTAGCCATAGTCCACGACGCTGGCCAAGTGAATGTTGGCAGACTTCATAAGTTTTTGAGAACAACATGCAGAGATTATTTAGGCATAGTATTTTCCTTCACCGTTCAAAAAATTCCTGTATCTGGAATTTGAATCCCGGACTCTCCAGTAGGCTAGGCCATTCCCAACTGTCGGGCGGCAGTACCAAGCCTTGCGGCAAAAAAATGGTATAAAATAAATTCAAAGTCGAAATGGGAAGATTTCGAATCACGTTCAGATGGTAAAAACAGATGGAAGTAGAAGCCATAAAAAAAA
>DWLO01000060.1:0-29861 GCA_018245335.1 Dalla quadristriga
GTTCGAAGCTGGTCACACACACAACACCAGTCTACGCTTCAGGATAACTATATGCCTACAATGATCTAACCCAGTTTGTGATCCCGAATTTTGTGAAGGGCCGGGAAATTAGTTGGTTTAGATATTTGATCTTCTCATGAGTTTTCTATCTGCGCTACGTGTAGTCCTGATGCGTAGGTGTGAGTTTGTAAGTGTCTAGTAACCTTTTAAGTTTTACCCATCAACTCGTGTAACCCATAAAAACAATGATCCTCTTGAGTATATGCCAAGCGTGCAGTTACAGTTTTATATTTAAGCGTTTCGCGTTACTGTTTTACTTTCAGGGAAAGAATACAAAGTACAAAATACAAGAATACAACACAAATACAAGAATACAAATACAAGAATACAAAATGTAAATATTATTAGATATTTTATGAAGCTGCCACTGAACAGAGAAATTTAAAAGTGTCTGTCTCTGTGTCCTTCCATCCATGTCAATATCTGTATGTGCCATTATAGCTCCCACACCTGCGATTATAACACCGGGTTATAATCGGAATATTTAAACAGGTTCAATAAAAGTATCAACCAGATATAGATAAAGATTATAGGACTGATCCCATTGCTATCACTGTTTGTGCATTGCAACGCAGTAAATACAAATGAAATCACATAGTGTTGGGAAAGACCCAAACTTAGGAGTTCCAAAGTCTTACAGTTATTGCAGTAGTATAATTTTACACCCTAAAGTACCTAAGATAACTGTTCACAGACCGAATTAAATTCAGTAAAATGGGAACAAGGAACTAAAGAAGTTGGATCGCGTGAAGTGAATAAATTGTCGTACTATCTGAGTCGGATAAATCAGGTTACGAAATTCATTTCTCGAATGCATTAAATTATTTAGTCATTTTGGTCAATTGAAATCGGTCTCCGTGTTAAGTATACTAGTTCCTACGGATCCCCTGTATATTAATGGTCTAAGATGTTTCATCATACAAGTCGAGTTGAAACTTTGGATTCCTAAACAGGAGGTCAGGGGTTCCAACCCCAGGTAGTAATTATTGTCGGTGTCAGTAGCGGTGGAAAAACCACCTTACCCAACAAAAAACAAGATTTCTTGATTTAATAACAATTTTAAAAGCACGTTATGATACAAGAAACTATTTTTCACACCTCAGACGTAAGTTGGCGGAAATCAGCGTCTACTGCTGATATATTGCGCTTCCGGAGCGTCGGATCTTGCGGGTTTTCTAATAATAATCCTTCACGGAATAAAAGTTGACGTTTCCGCGGGGATAGGTGACGATTCGTTTTAATAATAACGACTCATAGTGATACTGTGAAAGAGTTACTAAAGGTGCAAAGAAGTTTTGATTGGATGTTATAATGGTTTATTATGAAGCCTAAACATAATCAACCATTTACAGAATTTTTGTCTGTCTGTCTGGGATTTTTTGTCGCGAATAGGCTCCGAAACCACTGAACGGATTTTGATGAAATGTTCAGTGATTGTAGAGGGTAACGTAATCTCAATTAACTGTTATTACTCAGAATATTCCTACAAATTACGTCACATTTAAAACTAATACAGTATAATAAAATAATCTCAAAGTAATAATACAAATTCAAAATTATAAATTTATTTCATACTCATTGTAGTTTTTTTTTAAATAATTGAGTTCTTAGCTTTCGTTTTAACTGTATTATGTCATCAATTAAGCGTATTATCCTTGAAATTTTATTTCATACTGTACCAAGTAAACTTTTATGAACTTTTACCAGGGATTATTGATATATTTAGGTAAACATTTTAATAAATGAGTAATTTTTATTAGAAATTGTCAATTGTCCACGTTGCAGTGAACCCAACAAAAAGGCGCCTCTGCTAATTTTCAGTGCAGCCCATTTCGTTGGTAATTTAGCCAACCGCAAACCTGCGCTTGAAAGAAAATCATGTCTTTTCATCTGTCTCCGTAGTCACAGTTTATAATGTTTAATGAACTCAGACTAAGACAGTGGCTTATAAAATTGTCGTCGTCAACCAGGACGATCAGGTCATTGAGGACCCAAGAAAGATAACAAGAAAGGAGAAAACAATAGCGGTGACAAATCACACGATAACTTTTATGTCTGTAATTCTCTTGTTTCAGGTCGTTACATATGGAAATTCTTAGAATACAGCGTTTTATACTGAGCAGATTTAAGTCACCTGAGGCGCCATTTTCCCTTTTACGATATCAAAGGCAACCCGATAGTAGTCTATTAAACTGCCTTCCCAGAGCAGAAAATATAATATTTTCTCGGGATTCAGTATGCGTTATAAGAAGTAGTTCGCTCATCTATAAACATAAAGTAATATGAAGGTGAGAAACTGCTCCTATATTAATTTTTAATTTTTGTTTTTACTTTTTTAATTTGAATTTGTGTTTTTAATTTTTACTTATTTCCTTCATTCATTGGATTACGAACCTAATTTTTGAATATATGTTTGTTGATTATAATGATAAAAAAATCTAAGTATCCCAAAAAAGAAAACACAATTATATGGAATATTCTCGAGAAAATTTATTTTTTCATGTGGACTATAATTATTTTCTGTTTTCTGTGCCACTGCTATATTTTTATGAATTAGTTTACGTAATTGTATGTAAACGATAGTAAGTAATCATTTCTAAAAAATCCGAAATAATTTTCTTAATCCGTCAATAGTACGGTTTAAAATAGTTGCATCACTGTCATTTTAAAACTCCATGGTAGGTCCGTGATCTGTCCGCTTTATTTTCAAGTGAGGAACGATGTATCCTTTTAAACAGCCTAGCTATCGTTTGGAAGCTGGGGTGCTCTATGCTAAAAATACGCTCAACGTCGAGCTCGTCGACGAGATAGGTGTACAAACTCAAATGACCTGGTGACGGATAGCTGACGGTGTCATTGTTGTCGACCAATTTAACAGCAATTTCTAATTCAAGTTCAGTTAGTTCCAATTTTAGGCACCAGACTGTCCGGGGACTGGCTTGCGTGTGGGGAGTTCGGACTTCGAGGAACAACGCTTTGCCCGGACATATAAACTGTCTCCCAGTATGTGAACGTTGTACGGGGGAGCAGGGGAATAGTCGTACGATATAACCATGCTACTAGCAGTCATGTTACTGAAGGTCGGAGTCACATAAATTGGGGCACTATACCACGAGAATTGTCAGTTTGACAGTTCTTACCTGAAGTGGCAAGTAAGGTAGAGTTTTTAGACGATAACAATCGGTACCGACGGCTCACCGTGCCCTTCGAAGCACGGAAGCGATCGATAAATGTTGCCACTAGCTGTCCATCCACCCATCCACTTGCTGGCCGGAACCGGTGCGGCGAACATTCTCAATCAATTACGATTGACACTCGCCGCAGGAGCACGAGCTCTCCATATATAGAAGTAATTATTATCAACTCATCACCAGTCCACAGAATGCTAGGATTTTATGTCAGTCTACTACGCTGGCCAAGGACTACGACTTGGCAGATATGAGACGTCTATAACAACATTTTGCGTGCATTATGCATGGTTTAACTCCTGCGACCTGAGTAGGTACCTAGTCTTAAGACTTACTTACGTACGAGTACCTATCTAACCGCTTTCCCATTCTATCCGCTGAAATAGAAAATCTTTAAATGAAAGCCTGCAATCACCCCAGCTTTAAACAAGGCCATTTTCCATAATGCATTTCCGATATCTTAACGACCAAATCCGCTTAGGTTTTGCTTAAGTACATTTAAAACCAATAATGAGGTGACTACAGTCTGTTGGAGGAGTCGCTAAAAGAGCAATTACGGACAACCGTTTGGAAGTAAACACCCACTTTGCAGAGCAATGTTTAGTTGTTCAGTTACGAAATGTGTTTACTGCGTCTTGCCAGTATAATGTTTGTAGGCGCTGCGCTATCACCGATTTTTAAAGACTGCTGCTGAATGACTGCGCCTTCTTACCCGAGGATTCAAATTATCTGTTGCTATAGGTATTTGTGCTTGTCATACCACGATTCTCTAAGGGCTCTTAAAATAAAACACCCGAAAGTTAGCCTAAGTTATTTGTAAGTCTCGTGTAACGTATTGAAACGTAAAATAATCTCGAGAAACAAATCTATTTCAACTCATTTTAAGAGTAAGTAGCATTCGTTACACAACAAATATAGTTTTTATTGTAAATAGCTCCCATAAATTCAAAATAATATCCTCTCAAATCCCATGAAATCCCATCAAGATTACCTTTAAGGAGGGGCTTGAATTTGCGACCCTTTGAGTGGTATGTCTTCGCGAGGATTACGGTATTTCGCGTGGAGTGACAAAGGTCGTTTTATTAGGGTCTCATAAAATCACCTTATTGACCCAGATGATGTGATCTTATCTTCGCACAGTAAAAAGTCTCTTTACCAACATGAAGATTACCTTTATGGTCATTGGCAGAAAGAAGTTGAACTAAATCGAGTTTGCATCGAGGGAATATAAAAGCAATTACACAAGAGATAAAAGTTGCGTTCTGCTTATACAGAACGTTTTGGAACTCGTGAGGTTTGACAATCAGGAATCACGATTGCATGGAAAGTTAAGTGTCTTCGATATGGCTCCAGAGTTGAATATTGGTATTCAATACAGTCTGGAGCTGTCTCAAGGTAATTCTGTTTAATTTAATTAACATACAAAAATAAATTATAAATTTAAAAGTTAACCCATACGCAACATATTTTATGTTTGTTGTTGGTAATTAATTGATATCTAATTCATTTTAATTTCTACAAATGATTCCAAAGCCAATATATATAAATATACAAGATTACATAGATATAATACCTTTGTTTGTCATTGCCTGCGATAACTTTTAAAATGTAATATTACTTAAACAATTTTTTTTTTCTTTTCAGTTTCCGGTTTGCAATCTGTTTTTTTATCATTTTTATGTCATGCTTATTGTTAATCACTTTTATTAGAATATAACACTACCTACTTTAATACGTAAAATATATCCGAATTTCGGCATCGGCTTACCAAGAAGGGTACCTCATAACTTCACCGTATACATTATAAAAATATCTTTTGCCTGAAAGGTGACGACACATTATTGACACAGCCTTGAAACGGTGAAAAAAGACGCTTCAGAGGAAAATAAAGGCAAAACTGACAGAAAGGGTTTACTGGTCTATATTAAAGGAAATAATATTGTGATAAATGTTGGAGACGCGATGAATTAAGTCTGAAAGCACAGTATTAATAATCCCTGTATGAAACTTGTACTGTCCAACTTTGCAATAGTAAAGTTTGACCTTTAACGCGCGCGCCTATTCTTATTTAAAATAATCCTAAATAAATTAAAAATATCCTAAATACTCCTAGCCATAGAGATAGAGAGAGAGAAAGAGATCAGGTAATCAAAATAAATATACCAACGGTCTAAGATGAGATGGAAAACATATACGCATGTTGGAGAAACTCCAAAATAATTTTTTAAGGCGTCTGTATTTGAAGCAATACGGCTATTTTGTGGTATTCACGCACGTGTCTTCCAGTCTGTTATTACAAGGGATGTTGGGATATGACTCTCTGGAAGTAAGGCGTTAATTGAGTATTTCTTGCAATTAATTAGGGTTAATACTTCCAACCGTTCAGTGTTTGTGCTAATACCGCTGAACAACCCCGTCAATTTCGCATATGTTCGTCAGCATATATTATTTGCAGTCCCGTTTTGCAGATTTGTATCGGTAAGGCGCCTTTGGTACGTGCCTTGAATTTGCTCAGTGGGGTACTAGCTTCGAAAACAAGTCTTAGTCTGTTTTGGTCTGAACCTGCTGTATTTCGCAGAGTAGCCTTCCAGTACGTTCAATTATTAATAAGTAAGTTAACTCATTAGTAAAGTAATGCTTAAATAAAATTAAAGATAGGCATATTTAGATTTGTAGGTATTTAAGAAACACGTTTAATTTATCAGATTCTAAAAATTACTGCGCTGTATGGTATTTCAGTTCATAAATTATAGCTCTGTCCCACCACCACATACATTTTCATGCCGTGAATCAATTATTCTTCAATGAATTTGTGTGATAGATTTGATCGCCGGACACACGCATACAATAGTCTTGCTTCTCAGTCCTCAGATTTCATTCATTACATAATTTAATTTTGACCAACCTCGAACAGATCATGCGCGGCAGTTGCCATGGAAAACAACTGCACATCGTTCGCTGCTGTACACACAAGAACAGTGTACATTCCGTACACATACATACATACGGTTTTCTGTTGTTGTTAACCCGTTGATGGTGAAACAAACTTCTTAATTGCCGGGTATTAGTGGCCGGGTACGCTAGTTAACCTAGCGTGTAATGGATATAATTAAAACAAAGCTACTGTGAAGGTTTCTCAAGTCGTTTATTCTGAAGGGGTGAAATTTGCGGCATCATTAAGCAAATAATAATTTAAGGTATTTAAAATAATAGTAGCTGAATTTGATTCTTAATTGAATCAATATTTTACAGCACTCGCAGCTCGAGGCTCACGTCAATCGTAAATCTTGAAAGATGATATAATCGGATCGGAAAAATTAAAGGTTGGCGGTGGTTACACTTATACAAGAGGCGACCACCTCCGACCCTAAGGGTAGCAACGCATCTGTGACCAATTTCGAATAGGACAAATACTAACAATTACTAACTGGGATTACATATTATTATTATGCCAGGATTATGCCGTACTCCGCTAAAGGGCTAAAGATTGCTGCTAATAAAAATCATAGAGATTATTGTGATTTAATTAGCAACCACTTTTCTACATATTCGTTTGTTTTGAATGCATTTAATAAGCGAAAAAAAAACAAAAAAAAGTACCTACTGAAAAGTTGTAGAACTGATAGAATACCAGTCCAATTAGTAGTATTCCGTTGCATATTATCTGCTTATAGTCTTTTGCAGCGACTCTGTCCGCGTAAAATATAATTTTTTGTACATTTTCTCAACTCATATTTTTATCCCCAATAGGCCATAGTTCTGAAAATTAAATGTTTGCCCTTTTTCAGAGTTCCGACTATTTTTGTGCCCAATATTCTTAATAATCCGATCAGTAGTTTCGCGGGATGAAATAACAAACAACACGAGTTCCGCTTGATTTGTTTTGATATTTTTTGCTTGATAATTGTTTTTATCATGGAGGAGATCGAAGTCTCCTGGTCAATTCATGTCATACCAATACACACAAAACTCGTTCAGGTGACTGTGGATATTGACAATTAACATTGACAGATTATTAAAGTGACGCTCTCACTAATTCGTTCGGTATTTGTAATTAGATTTATTTGTGTAGATAGTGTAATTTTTTTTCGTTGATTAACTAATGAGACCCTATTTAAAGTTTATAAATGAAGAAAGGTAAGGGATTACTTAACATCCAAGACACTTGTTAGTCAAATGGTCACTAAGATACTGACTAACGATTTTGTATAAGTAAGACGGTTATTAGTCTACCAACATTTATATCAACGGAAAGCTATACGACGTCAACAGTTGCGTGCGCTGTTCGGCTGCGTAGTTCCCGAATAAATGATAAATTAGGCCTTAGTCACGGCTCGGAATATAACTCTTGTATCGTTGGCAGGACTGCTTTCGAAAGTGATAAATTATAATAGCTAGCTTGTTCTGCTGGGTCGCCTATGTTTATCCCGTTCATGTTGATTCGGGGACTTATACGCTGTCCAATGTAAGATAATTATAAATCCGTTTAGTAATAAGTATTAAGTAGGTATAAATCAAATAGTGTTAACCGAATGATTGAGAATTGGGCTTCAGATAGCTTCTTAAAGTTCATGGTTCTTAAAGTTTATGGACTATGAACAAGCAAACAAGATGCGTTTCTTAGTGGATGTCGATCTACTGAGTCTTTTGTGCTAAATAGTTTTATTTTTAGTGTACATATACTTATGTCTAACACCCGTAACACAGAGAATCCTAGTGCGAGGGCGTAAGTATGTAAGTTTATTTATTATTTACTACTAAGTACAAAGATTTTCCTTGTATCGATCTCTTTGAATAAGAACGTTGTCGAGGAAAATAACAACACATCGATCATTACGTATTAGCAAACAAAGCTTAATTAGTACAACAGCCCTCGCCTCTTAAGTTGAGTAACTACATTATGACAAACTACCAAAACATAATCATAACTACTCACCCTAGATACTACAATTATTAGCAAACTATCCATACGGAGACGAAATTTGATGAATATAATTTACTGGATTGGTGGCTCAAGCTGTATACTCTGCGTCCAGGGTTTTTATGCGATAAGAATAGCAAACGAGCATGCAGTTCCACCAACCACTCCGCCCATAGACATCTGTGACAAACCTCGAATAAGACTGTGCCAGGGACAGCTAATTGGTCTGTTCTTATTACAGCTACACAAAAATAAGTTAATGAGGCTGGCTGTGACTATGAATGACTGACATGGTCGAGGGAGTGTTTTTCTTTAATTTATTCCAAGTTGAGGTTTTAAAAACTTTAACGTTATTGCATCTATAAATAGTTGGATAAATTCTGTGACTATGGGACAATTGAGATTCGGTCGGTGGTGGACACAATCTTAAACGTAAATTTGCTTGTATTTTTAACTTGTCAAACATGGGAAAATCAGACAAAATTTGAATACAACGCCTCGTTAAATGGAATAAATTCCGAATTTCTGTCTCTGATTTATAAGCGGAAAAGCGGAACGCTCCTGATTCATGGGGACCCCTCTCGATACGGGAGGTGTATTTACCTTTTATGCATTAGCATAAAATTCACGCTCTCGTTGTTATCTCTGAATATTTTTGGGCTTAAACGTACAAACACAAAATCTTTTTAATGTTATAAATGTGAAAATTAGTTTGTTTGTTTATTTGATACTTTTAGCTTAACCATACAACCGATCTTCATAGTACTTGGTAGAGACCGTAAAATAACCTCAGTCCAACCAAAGCAACCTGAGATCCTGTTTGGACTCGGAAAATATTATAAATGTGTATATCACCTCAAAAATAACCATTAACAACAAGAAAAGAACAATAAGAAAAAAGGTGGTAGAACCTGTATATGGTTCGCCCGGGGCGGTAACACAGCCACGCCTATTTCTGCCGTGTAATTATTGTTTTTAGAAAATTGTGTTTCTCCCGTAGTCCTTATGCTAACGAATACTGTGCAACTAACATTCCTTTTAACATATCATACTAACTGGTCTAACATCCCCAGTTATTTTTACGGCCCTATTCGAGGTTTGTCACAGATGCCATGGGCAGCAACGGATGGGTGAAGCTGCAAGCCCGTTTGCTAACTTAGTAAAATAAAATAAAAAATAAAAAAATTGCTGGCATATTACGCACTATGATGTTTAAGCACTGTATAATAATATATGTTACACGCTTAAATTTTCTGTACTTCTGCTATATGTGAAAACTTTTAATTGGCCCTATCTATTCTAATCCCTTTTTTGTTATAGTAAGTAATTAACTGTAAGTTTACAGAAATAAAAATAAAAAAATGACGTCAACAACAAAATTACCATCCTCAATTAAGCTATAGGAGTTTTCATGCCGCGTTGTTGATACTCGTTTCTCGTGTCCCCGGCGTCACTTGGCGTTATGACATCGAGTGGCAAGTCGGGAAAATATAATTAGTCACACTCGAAATATTTGCGTGATTATTAAAACGCAGTATTAATTATGTTAAATGATTAACGACATGTGTATTTTGTTAGTACTCTCAATTATTCACTTTAATGGGTTAGAATAGTAGACGCGTATTCAGTCTAGCTACAGTAGACAGAACCTGAATACTACTGAATATGACCTCATATTCAGTCGTATTTGAAGAGTCTTTGAAGTGTTATGTTTGAAGCTGACCACAGAACTCTGCTTATTCTAACTGTGATAAACCATTAATTACTAAATTTATAACTAGGTTATTAATGATAATAAGATGTACATTTTTACATATCCGTTTACTTTGACCTCACTTGCATTCTTTTGCTAATAGAAAAAAATAAGTGGAATTCGGTGGCGTGAGTTATAATAATAAAGTTCATAATAGTTAGTTAGATGTATATACAATACATTTCGTGTGCAAACCACATTAAAAATATTGCAAAGCAGCAGATTAAGAACATAACAAACATAAAAAGGTACACAAAAGGCCTTATCGCTAATTAGCACTCAGGAAACCTTTGGTAGAGGAGCAGAAATAATTGAGAAAAAACGGCTGAGGCCATTGATGTTAAATGCTGCTGGAAGAAATTTCTGAAGAAATAAGCAGTACCTTTGTACAAATTTGGATTCTTCTGTTATTTGTATATCCCCTTTTGTATGCATAAATTATGAAATAAATAAATTTTACTTACGTATTAGAATATAGGAAAGAAGGAAGGAGCAAGAAATACAAATAAATTATTATACCGATAAATTAATTAGCTATGAATGAACTGTAGGGCATGGATCATTTCTCCAACTAGCTCAATCCCTGATTATACTGTACCATGCCGCTCCAAGCAGATACATTGAAGATCATGTAAACAAAAACATATTTTTTTTGCCCTCATGGTTTGATCAATATAAAATTCATAACGTAAAAAATTTACTATCAACATCAACAATTCTGATGGAAAGCCAGAATATGTCATTAATATTTACTGCCTTAACGGAAATACCTGGACCGAGGCTAGTAAATGGTGGATAAAAGCTTTTATAAGCTTTAAGGCGATAAACAAGACTAGATGGAAAAACGTAAAAAGTTTAAAAGCTCGTATACTTGTACTCATGCACCATATGCCTTAGTCCCTAACATTGGTAGGCCGATAAGAAAAATGAAAGAAAAGAAAAGGGCGACGCACTTGCAGTGTGTATTGTTACACGAACCACTTCGAGAAGGTTAAGACCTCCCCCTCTTGCAATTTAAAATGAGTAATAATTGAACACTTTATTTTTACTCATTTACTTATTATTTTCACTTGTTACTTTTACTTATTATTTTAAATGTTATATATACACCAACACTATTAATAAACCAACTGTCAGTAAATAGTTCTTGATTTATTGAGATCTAAAAAGTGTCATTTTTATCACTGACTGACTGACTCATTTACCCACTCATTAAAAACCTGGACACTTCTACATCACTTAGAAACTTGAAATTTGGCATCAACGTCAAAATTCCAATATCGAAAACGTAACAAATTTCCTTTAAATTAATTAAAGACCGTTATACCTTCATACAGCTATAATGAAAGGAACTGATATGGAGCTTGGCGTCCTTTACATCTCAACTCTTTTATTGGTGACGCCGACCACCCCTAATGTCATTTGTACCAAACTTAGCCCCTTTTTACATTTATGTTTTTGTTGGGATTCCTTGTTCTAGATACCTACCCTGCCGTGTAAAATTCCCTATTTGGTCGATGTACTTACCTGTATTTCGGCCTCGTTCTCGATTTTCTCCTCGTACATTTATTAATTTCCTTTAATAGACATGTATGGGGAAATTAAAATTTGGGGAAACATTTTGGGGACCAAGACAAATTTAAAAAAACTCATGATAGGTATTTCCGACCGCACCCGTGGTTTCTAAACTTTGTTGATTAGTTACGATGAACATAAGTCGTCTACGAGCGCTTCCAGATTATATTGTAGTTATATAGTATGCACACCGCATGATATATTTTTTAAAACAATAATATTGTCTTCCTTTTAATATTAAGCACGCAACATCTGCTATCATTTATGTAACAGAACGTATGTATAGATACATTGTTGTGATTATTTAGATCAAAATGAATGAACAAAACATGAGTACGAGGAGTGTGAGTTGAAAGAAGATACAAACGACAGATAGAACTCGGGAGACAGAACAATGCGCTCACAATATTTTACGTTATATTACAATCTGTCTTGCCTGCACTCAGTGTCGCCTGGGAATAAACATGGGAGAACGTAGGGATAATATATGAAATATTTTCAAAACTATCTCGTTTTGAAGTGTAAAAACTCCAATATCTGATGAAACGTCAACAGGTGATTTTTTTAGTCTATCTGCTTTAGGATATCTTCCGAGTACTATTTGAACTAGTATCATAACATTAAATTGCGTGAGCATTGTGTTTCTTTCAGTCTTTTTCAATCAGTCCTTAAGAGTACTAAGGCATCTGACAATCTTTGGATTAACTGGTGTAAATTACACTTACAGTCCTAAGGTTTTGGTTAAGGTTGGTCACATGTCGCTATAGGCGGTAGTGGCCACTTCATTCATGCCATTATCGCCAGTGTGCATACAGATAGTAGTCCGTCGATTCTCACGACATTTTTCGATTAGAACTTAACTTGTACCTGAATACCCACCGTTGGTTTAAGTCGAATTTTCGAGGGCGACGCGTGTTCCCTTTGCCGTAATATGATATTATTATCTACAAATAGTACCTACTGCTTTTGAACTATCAAAGTTACAGCCAAGTGGATGCAATCAGCTGCAAAACCTGTGACGTCGAATCAGCTGAGAGTCTGAACACGCTTTACCAATATCGTTTGACGATTATTAAAGAGTATTCAACTCACGCAGTAATTATTCGAGCCCGTGCTGACTAATGAAAAGGTTTTAACTTATAAAAGGAAAGTTATTACCGCGACGCGTCAAGTCTACATTTCATTACAGTTTTTCGTTACTCATTTCCACTTTTTAAGTTATTTGAAGACTTTGTCGAAAAGATTCGTGCTAAATTGATTTAATGAATTCTTTTAATGAAAAGGTTCTAACTCATAAAAGGAAAGTTTTTACCGCGACACGTTGAGTCTACACTTCATCACAGTTTTTTGTTACTCATTCCCAGCTTTTAAGTAATTTGAGGACATTTCCGAAAAGATTCGTGCTAAATTTGATTTAATGACTTCTTCGAATGAAAAGGTTTTAACTTATAAACGGAAAGTTTTTACTGCGACGCGTAAAGTCTACATTTCGTTACAGTTTTTTGTTACTCCTTCCCAGCTTTTAAGTTATTTGAGGACTTTGTCGAAAAGATTCGCGCTAAATTGACTTAGTGATATATTTAAATTCAATCTTTTAGATTTTTTAATATTGTTGCGACAAGCGATACATGTTCTAAATAAGTTTATAGAATGTACAATTAGCAGTGTACTATGTAAGTAGTTGATTATGAAAAATGTATACTTAGTTCAAATTGCATAGTATATTATTATTATTATGAGTTTACACCTACCACAGCTTTTCCTTATATACCAGGGTTAACTGGTAGATAATGCCATAAGACATTAAGGCCGCCCATTGTTGTATCTTTTAAGAGGTGAAAGTAAAGTTTTATAAAGTAGGTAAATAAAAAAAATAGAATGGTAATAACATGTTTTTATTAATAAGTATGATTACAACTATACAGTTTGAATAACAATCGCTAAAACAGTTCAGTGAATATTATGTTGTTTCAGGAAAGACTTTCAACTAAATTTTTCGATATCAATTGATTTGTTTAACCTTAATTTTATTATTTATTCTTATTTATTCCGGGTACAACGAGACACACATTAACATTTTTACAACATAAATGTATTCAATGTTAGAAGCTAAATGTTGCCTTAATCACCATAAGGTCACCATGGCATGCATCGTGGACTTACTTACTAATTTAACTTATTTACTAATTTAACAATATGTTTACCATCTTTCTGTCTATATTATGTACTCACGTAGTATTTAATAATGAAGACATAATAAACACAGAGGCTAGGTGTACATATTGTTAGATTATTGATTATTGAAAAGAAGTTGGCTAAGATTTAAGGTAAGTGTTACCTTAAATACATTTATTTTCAATGCTCAACAATGGAATATTTCGGAATAATATAATATTATCAATTTTCAAATACTTCTAGTAAGATTTCTCAATTTAGGGCTATCCATTTGTAGTAATGCCTTTGCCCCCAAATGGGAAAATGCATTACTAGAATTCGGATGGAGGGTTCTGACCCGGCTAAGAAAAATGGGCCCAATAAATTACTGTAATATCCGGTAAAATCGATTCACCGGTTATAGAAACATTTCAATACCGACACGTAAAAGAGTGCGTACTATTCAAACGGACTGCATGTTATGCAAATCAATGCAAAAACGTCCTTAGAACGAAAGAACGACCTTATTTAAATCGTTCACATCAATACAATATCAATAACATTATCATCGAAAGGTAAATAAAAAATTTAAGTAAGGATTGACGTTGACTTCAAAGGTGATGTATGAATGGGGGATGGATGAATCCTCACTCTCACAATTTTTTTATTATCAAGTGGCCGTAATTGAAAAGAACAGAAAGTCAATATTTTTGTTTTCCGCCTCCAGGAGACATCTCGCCACGCGAGGGGTTAATCAATTCGCAAATGTTACTAGCTATAATACTCGTACAACGCAGGGTCGCGCACGAAAGGAGAGCCGCAAGGGTCGACTCAATGACTCAATCCAGAGGTTCGGAAGCGGCTGCCAGAAATATGGGCCGATAAATTACGCTTTTACAGATGGGAATCACTCTCATAGGCTCATGGTACGTACCTATAGGTATTTAAAGTGGTTCCTAGAGTAAGATGAACATGTATATAGTTATCCTAAGTGAAAATAGAGCTTCAATAAAATTGAAATAATAGTAATAATTTAAATTTCGTTGTTGACAATAAAATTTAAGACATATTTTAATTTTCATAATTATACTTAGCTAACTTTTGAAAGAAAAAAATAGGAACAATTGAAATATATACATTTTTAAGTATAAAATAAGACTATACGCTACAGAACTTTTTTTGCCATTCGTCTCTATCAAAAACTAGGTAGGTATACTAATTAATTAGCTTAGCGTAGCGAAATATCTCCCGGAGACAGAAACCAAAACAATAGAATTTCTGTTTTTTTAAATTA
Source organism: Dalla quadristriga (assembly GCA_018245335.1). Classification (NCBI taxonomy): domain Eukaryota; kingdom Metazoa; phylum Arthropoda; class Insecta; order Lepidoptera; family Hesperiidae; genus Dalla; species Dalla quadristriga. The sequence continues at coordinate 14,946 of DWLO01000060.1, forward strand.
AGTAGGTACTGATACTTAATAAGTGCAAATAACTCTAATAAAATAAAGTTTTGTTTACAGAAAAACAACAATTAATTCCCTATGCATTTGAATAATTCAGTTTATATACATATTTCCGTTTTCCTTATATGCAAAAATCCATATCCATCCATCCACTACGATTTTATTTCAGCGTGATTGATAATATAGAATATCAGTAACACAAGCAAAAATATTTAGAGCAATTTGTCGATATACTGAAGTAAATACTAGGTTAATACGTACCTACCTACATACTAATAAGACGTATTATTATTATTTTTTGGAATCCGGTACTTTGGAATACTTACCACAAATTAAATATTTTAGGTAGAAGCTATTTAAACAATGAGATGAGTATATACCTTTAATCTCTTTGTATTGAAATGAGTACCTGTACGATGAATAATTTATTTTACATATTATTTCGAACCCTAAAAACCCTATTAACTTATGAATGGCATGATTGTTCATCGGATTGCCATTACGGTACTGTCATTTACCCTTATGGCCCTTTTTCTCTATCAAAACTACTAAACTAGATATACGAAAATTTAATTATGTCTAATATGGCCGTAATTGTATTGTCAATAATAGTATAGAAGCACATTTTAAAAAGTCTTCTTAAACTTTTACGATTATTGAAAATGTTAGAAAGTGCGAGCGGGAAAGATGTGAAATGTAGGAAATGTATGTTTAACAGATAAATTACGCTAAAACCTATTTAAACTGAGAGCTAGTTCACATTTGGTAGGTGAATTTTCGCTTTTTATTTTTTATGGGTATAAGATAGCAAACTAGCATGCAGCTCCACCCATACGCTGCCGCCCATGACATCTGTGACCAACCTCGAATAGGACCGTAAAAGGGACTGGAGGTGTTAGTCCAGTTAGTACGAGATGTTAATAGGAATGTTGGTCAGTATTCGTTAGTATAAGGACTATGGGAGACTGTTAGCGGCTGTAAATCCTGTAAATTCAGACTCATCCATTCTTGCATATAGTGCGTATAAGTCACTGATTACGCAACCCAATTGGTTTTTCCTACCGTGCCCAAAGAAGTTTCACTTGAAATGTATAAACGAATATTGCAGGAAAATGGAAGAGGCGAGTGTGCTGCGACAGTGTGCGCACGCGGCGCAGCAAGAAGCCGCCAGCCTCCTGGCCGACAAGCAGAAGCTGTTGGAGGCCGTGCGCGTTCTGCAGGTGATGACCTCCCATCGGCCGTGAATGTCGCTAGGCTTAAGGTCGTAGCATACGTTACGGGTTTTTCCTCGTGCCGGACGGGACAGGATTATTCATTGACATCGTTACATATAAAAATATACGTGACAAGATTACGGACGGGACGGGACGGCACGGGAAAAAACGTCGTTGAACGCACGTGTCCCGCCTCGAGCGAGCTTTTCCGATCTTTAATTTTACAAATGGTTTAGTAGGTTAATAGTTATTCTCTTATTCCCGGCGGAGACAAATCCAACAAAAAAAATCATGAAAATCTGTTCAGGCGTTCTTGAGTTATACATGATGTAACTTACACGATTTTGTGACTTTGTTTTATATATATGGATTTGGTCTCACAATTCATATCCTGTTCTTGAAGTTTATATTTTTTTATTCCTAAGTAAATTCTTTAGTGAAGTAGATAGTAAATGGTCTGGTTTAGAAAATTTGAAGTTTATTTATTAGTTATTACTGTTTATAAACGTATTTCTAACATTACAGGATAACCTAATTCGTTAGTGCAGTTGATCCAATGACAATTATAACATAAACACTCAGATAATAAACCCAATTCTTAATAAATTCCGTTTAAATCCCCTTGCATTATACTGATGCAATGTGAACAAATTCCAGGAGCAAATCTCGGGCGGGTTTCGCGGGAAAAGATAGCGTTCGAGAAACGGGCCGCCCAACAGCTGCCTGGACTGCACGGCGTGCTGCGGCGACCACCGCGCCTAGGCCGAGCGTGACTTGTGATGAGGGGCTATACAGACCCCTAGACACGTTTGTACTGTGAAGTGATATGTTGATGTGGGACGGTGATTATGCTGATGTGCTATATGAATTAGCGGGAGGAGTAGTTGTTTATATCGAAACCGGTAGCCTTAAAAGAGTAAGAATATGACGGACTTTCCCCGGGCCGGATCTATAATGAACGAACTGTGCGTCCGATGCAAGCGCCGCACCGGTTGGGGCACCGACGAGCGCCCACATTATGAGACGAATAATGTTTTTACTATTTGGAATGAAATTGCAGAGTTGCATGGCCGTTTCCATCGTCACAATAAGTTGTACATCACAAATATAGTAATGACAAAATTGAATAGCTAAACGTCATACCTAATAAGCACGTAACTGCTTATGGGCGAGTTCTTTGCCCTTTTTTTAGTCACAAACCATATCGGAAGGGCGCCGTAATAACAACTCGCTCCATCCTGAAACTAGGTTCAGTCCGGCACTGGACCTTCCATTATACCTCCAGGAGTCTGCTCTGCATAAGATCAGTTTTGATGGTGACTAATATTATGCTAATGGAAAAGCGAGGTAAAAGGTCGCTTATACGTACGCGACATTTGACGGTGCAACTATGCGAAGACACCAACGTCACCGACCAACGGTGTATTATAAGGAGTCTTGCTGTATGTGATAGAATCCTGTGACATTCGTGCCTCGGATTTACTCTACTAAGACCATGTGTGATTTTTACGTACCATTCGTACTAAGACTTAATAGATCACACCAACATCTTTCAAGACATGACAATCATAAGTGGAGGAAATACACTTAAGCAAATAATGTTCTAAATATCTTTGATTCTATGGGAACTGTGAATTACACCAATATTCGAAATGACCCACCCATCTTAGTACAAAGCAAAAGCGTAACAATTTGCGATTTTGTGATATTGAAAGTTCGACCAAAAACAAATGTAATATGGTCTATATATTTTAAAAATAGATCAAAAGCTCTAAGGCATGTGAGAGCTTAACTGTGTGTGGCCAAAAAATAAATTCTGAAAATGTGCCCTTTCATACGGGTTTATATAGGCATTGCGCATTGCTCGTTTTGGAATTTACATAATAGTTTTATAAAGTTCCAATTGTTTATGAGAGGAATTGTTTGTAAATAAATTAATCTATTGGAGTAACGATTTACGTTATTATAAAGTATACACGCATTACGATCTTTGTCAAGCAAAATAAACAATCGAAATGTCATGTATAATTTAGGGTGCAATCACACTTTACTTAATTGCTAGCTAAATACAAACAGCATCAACCGTGTAGGACCAAAGAAAATGGATCCGTCATGGTATTTAGGTATGATACCCGAAAAGTTCTCGGATCGGTATGATGGGCACCGCATGTATTAAATTTATATAATAACAAAGTAAGCAAATACTTACACATGGCTATCCTTACTAAGACAGTATCAACCAAATGTAATTGTTATTCTAACATTCTGATAGAGTACTTAAGTCGCATTTATTGAACAGCTGTATTAAGATAATTTGTATGATCTTAAAAGGATTTGCGCCTAAAATTAAAACGTCTTTTCAACTTAAAACTGGTTTTAATATATCAAATACTATATAGCATCGGGTATGTGGGAATGTGTAATATATTAGCAGTGGAATAAATATATAATTATGTATGGGTTGTGTGTAACACTATATTCATATTGGATTGGGCAATTTTCATAACTAGATCATATAATATTAAAATTTGAATTTGGTTATTTAAGGCGCCTTGCTTGGTTAGTTCCAAGTGTAATGCCTAACAATATTGGTAACAGTATGGAACATTTTCGATAAAACCGAGTAAGGCCTCGTTAAAGCCGCTCCGCTTTAAGTGTGATTTGGTACATGCATAGAAACGTTAGCATTTATAATAATATAAGAATAAAAATGTATTTACCTAAAATGTTGTATTTAAAAATGCGTAGCGTGACCTGCTAAGACATACTAAGATATTTTTAAAGTACGATTTAAGTGGACTATCACGGTATCTGACTGTAAAAGTCTAGGTAGACTTTTGAAAAATGAGATTAATTATCATCATACAAGACGCGATATAGTCCTCTTAAGTCAAGCTAACTCCTAATGGATTGTCTTGAAATTATAGCATATAAACAAAATATTTGCAACAAATGTTCCATTGTACATTATTTAAAAACACATTTATATAAGTACTTTCAGCGCGAGTACCAAATTGTATATAGCTATAAAAGTCTGTATAGTATTTTAAAAAAATAAATATTTATTTTTACAGTTTTAATATTAATTGTAGATTTTGGTTTGAGATTATCGTTCGAATGTTTGATTCACGAGTAGAGGTTTTATTTAAAGGTATTTCTTGTGTAAATGAAGTGTATGTGCCGTGTCACTTGTTACAAATATCACAATGGTTTGACTATGTATTTTCGCTATACTAATGGAAGTGTGTAGCCACATTGCTACTGTCCTTTCTACCATGCGATTATTGTGATTGTGTTTACTACAAAACCCATTTAAACATTTACATGAATTGACTCTGGACTTAATTGTAAGTTCAGTGCATTAAACCAAATTATAACGCCTTCCGTGGCAATACCGTGCCAACTACTGGAGACCTAAGTACAACAGCGGACTCCTAGGTTAAGATGTGGTTGGGGATGGATTGATCTTCACTCTCCCAAAATGTCATAAGTTACTTATCAAAAGACAGTATCTCAAAAACAATAGAAAATCGATTTTATTTTATCTGTTGCCACGGGAGGGGGAACCTACACACTAATTGAATCCTGTCCATTAAACTAAGTCGGTTTACAACAAGTTTACGATACATTTATCAACATTCAGTAGAAATATCTTCATCGTTGGAAGCAAATATTCTTCTATTGGATTCAATATAATACGTATAATTTATAATATACAAAAATGGAATTAATAGCAGCATGAAGCGATCTTAGTCGCGCGGCAAGTGTCAATCGTAACTGATCGATCCAATGATATAAGAGAAAAGAAGTAGATATGATACTAGCACGCCATAAAAGAGTCAGTCAAATTCAGAAATTTAACGTAATTTACGTTTGTTGGCCACTAACCCCTGTACCAATTTGCACTGGAGCAACGTGGTGGAGTACAATCCAGACCTCATATGTGTGCCTTATGGTTAAATTTGGCGTTGGTTCGTGTTTCTGAGAATATTAAGATTAAACTTCTCACTTTTGTGATCCATACTCTCAATAAGCAGTTTTTGTAGCGGAACAGTCTAATTTTCAGGGGAATTCGTCGACCTCTATGTAGTAGATAAATACTTATAATATAATATGTACGATATGTTGTGTGTAGCCAAAGCGTAAGCGTTTATTTTAACTGTGATATTATGAAAAATGATTGCCGTTAAATCATATTATTATCCAATAGTAGCATATTTTCTTCCGTCTAAGGGCTTATTTTCGTTTCGTAGGGTTATTAACATTCGTGCCTGTATCGTGAAATAATATTCATACGCTTCATGAAATATAATCGCGTAATTTCAAAAGTGGTATTTAAATGTAATATAAATATGAACACTATTATATCCATACTATTCTGAAACTAAATTATGTAGTACGATACGATACGATTCGATTATTACACTTGGGTGTTGCTATAATCATACTTGTGGGATTTATATTTTTCCAATCCCTATTAAATTGTATGAAAATAATATATTAAATTGCGATTGTGTAATTTATTGTACGTTTCGGGTGCTTCTAATAATATTCATATTTAATTCCTCTGAAATAATATACTTCCTAAAATAAGTATCGTTTCAAAAAAAATTACTAGGTTTGAAAATACTCGCTAGTGTATTTATACGATTTGCTAGCAGATTATAATCAATTTTTCCTTCCCTGTATAGCTTTATTGTGTATCATTGCATCTTTGTATATATAACCCCATTAACATTAACCCCGTTGGGGTTGATGAAATTCAGCCATTTCGGATGTTTTAATACATGCATTCAAATTCATACTATTAGAGTATTAGTTGGTCTACATTATATTACTTTAAACATCCCGTTTTGACCAATTTTTTATATTTCTAAATCACAACATCACACAACACCTATTTAAGTGTAATTACTTTACACACTATTCCTATAAATACCTACTATACTTATCTCATTATTCACTTACTGAGATATTAAAGTCTAGACACACTATATCGTAATTGTCTGCTTTAGTAATTGTTTTGGTTTTTGGCTGTTATGTATAGTAAATCAACTCTTACATAATTTCCCTAAAATAAATACTATTAGTAAGGGTACATATCGTGAGGTGACTTATTATAGGAAGGATGAAAAACGACGATCTTTTTATTTGATCATCGCCCATACAAAACCTGATTGCCGTGATATTAAAAGGTGAATTCATATTTATTTGTTTCATTATATTTTATTAGATTGGCGATGAGAGATTTTTAAATACACCTTATTAGGATTTTTTATATAAGTATCTAAATGGTTGCTAGAAGTTTTCGATAACATTTTATAATTGTTGTGTAAATCCACCATTGATATCTGTATTGTGTCGTTCGCGTAACATTTGTATACAAAGTACTGTGCCATGGAAAAAGTATATCAGGCATTATCAGTCGATGTAATGGACTTGACATACCTACTGCAATAGTGAACGATAATTAAATGTGTATCAACGTCAGTAATTATTGGCAATTTTTGTAAAATGATTGTTACGATCTGTTCAGCTACAGAGAAATTGTTAAAATTAAATTCAATATTCTATATTTTTGTCTTTTATTTTATTTGATTTGAACAGAAACAACAAAGAATGCCACAGGACGAGGTGTACAAGCAGCGGAAGTGTGACGTCATCAAATATTTGCCTGTAGGCGACCACAAGTAGTGTGTGCGTGACATTTGGACAACAGGGGAGACATGAGACCGAAGCCCTTTTATTCAAAGTTAAATACTAATATTAAGTACTTACTATACTATTAATACTAAAATACGAAATTTTGTAATGATGGATGGGTGCTTGTACCTTCCTCGTGACAAATGACAAACTCTGTGGTCACCACACAACTAAATGTTGCTTCTTTCAGTTGTAGAACATCTTGTGGAGGCTTAAAATGGGGACCAAGGGCATGACGCTGTAAAAGCCAGTAGGGCCAACTGCAGCAGTCCATAATAATAAAGAACTTTTCCATACATTGAGATAAATATACTAATCGCAAAATAATAATAGGGCTTTAAAAAAAAAGTGAAGCTGCCAAAATTCTATTTGTTGCTATGGTAACTAAAATCGGTGGTGCCTACCGTGTAAAACTTTTCCCCAAACTTGCATAAATAAAAATTGGTAAAAGCTGCAATCGATTCGCTCGAAGTGGTACCTACCATGGCCCATTGTTGATTATTTAGTTTTTTGTCGTACTTTAATGACCACGCTATATCACTAAGAATAATTGGCAGTTTTTAAACTGATTTTTTTAGTAAGCGACTGAATATTGAATGATGTTACATATTTTTGAAATATACTTACTCATTACCTTTTTTTATTTTAATTTAATATGCAGTCGGACGTCTTGTGCATTTGCCAGTGTCCAGTTTGAGATATTAATATTGAAACGAAAGGAAATTAATAAAAATTTAGAGTTGCGCGGGAATCTTCCAAAAAGGGCGGTCTCGCTTCCCCCGCCCGGCCTACATCTAACAATCCTCAATTTTTGCAGAACAATCAGATCAGCGCACTGTCGTAGCCTTTCCCTCCAACATTGCAAACATATCCACTCTCTCGGAAAGCAACCCGAAAGAAGAGGAAGAAGAAGAAAACATTTGTTCTTCGTTATGTGTACAGCACTTAAAATTGTCAAAATTTAACAATTTAATTTGTGAACAAATCTATTCACAATATTAAAAAGAAACACCACAACAATACACCAATCCAACCGCACTACAACTACAAAAACCTATCAAATGCAAGCCAAACAAAACAAACACAACCGCCTCCTTCTAAAGCTTCCCGCGCTTTCATTATCTTCTAAACAATAATTACACTAATTCGGTGATTTTCTTTCTCTATCAAGATGGATTTTATTAACAGCCAGCCCCTTTTTCTCCAATGTCATATAAAAATCGTGTCACATTTACCAATTCAATTATCTTATTTTATTTTTTTATGATTTATAAATCCTTCTAACTGGGTGAAAACAACAAAAATCTCTTTTTTATTAAAACTTCCCGCCAAAGAATCGCCAATTCATCTTTTAAAATGTAGGACATACAATATTTGGAGTGATTATACTTTCCTATAAACTCCTTAACTTCAGGGAAAAATTCTGTTATTTTACCGGCACAAAACGTTAATTTTAAAACTATGGCGGAAAGCTTATAGTGATATTTTAATGGAATTTAAAAGTACCTGGGTACTTTACTATGGCAGCGCTGACTATGAATTAGTTAGGTAATAGTATAGTAATTTGTGATATGAATATAGTAGCCCTGACAGCGTAGACCATAAACATGAAAGTAATAAGTATTTACGTACTTATTAATTCCACGGATATAATACATATATATGGCGTAGAAAAAGAAAATCTGTATAAAATACTTAGATACTCTCGATGCTTATATAATTCCACGGTCTTGTTATTGTTCTGAGGTCTACGCTGTCAGCTGTCTGACAAAGTCTATGGACAAATATAAGTTTTCTACTATTGGTAGTATTATTTTTAATTAGCAACATTAATCCACATGAGTTGCTAGCTTCGGAAGTTTCTTATTTTTGTGAAAATCTGAAGAAATTCGAAACAATTAACACCCTGTGCTTATATATTCATTGTGCTTACTATAGATTTGATATAATATATTATAACTTAATCAACTAAATAATAAAATACTTACCTTATAGCAATATATAAACAATGTTTTAAGATTTTTCAAGGCCCAAGAATCTACAGTGACGATTCAGGACGTTTATATGATATCCCGTACAAAATGCAAAAGTGATATTTAAAAAAACCTTAAAATACGTAAACTTATGTACAACCGTATGTATATAATGTACTTAACTAAATTAATAATTGAAAATCTCTTAACTTTAAATGATCGTTTTACAATAATCTAAGTTTTTCAAACACAAGAACCGCTAACTCAACAGGCATTCGTTTTTCCGAGGCATTGGTTGGACACGCATATTTTTTTAATAAATTAATATTAAAGGGTAATTTTATTCACTCCGCTTGCATCATTTACACGTGAGAACAGAAATAAACGTGATTGTGGTGGATCATGGCAACACTTTTAGTTATGGCCGTCAGTCCGTTGGAATGGATGTTAGTGACTGTTGTTAAAATTTAGTGTAAAAATTTTCAAGTTTCTAACTCGATTCGGTGGTTTTGTGTGAATTAAATTAAAGTTATTTAACAATCAGTGTGCGGTGGTGACTAAATTATCAGTGTATTTTGTATAAAGAATGTTTGTTGTGTCCTTAAATAGTAATAGGATTAGATAAGTGATCATTTATATTGGATTACGGTTTGCTGTACCATCATATCGTGGTGTACAGGTGAGTTGAAGTTTTATGTGTCGCTTGAGATCAACACGCATGGGCAGGCAGAATGCAAGGTGGAGTGCCACGAACGCTTGGTTTGTGATGTGTCGCCGCGGCCGGCCGAGTTGTGAGATAACGGAGGATTAGCAGATTGCGTACACTGATAAGATCTCGCTAATCACGAGCTCAAAAACCACAATATCCAATATAATATAAATATTTTCTCAAAGAAACATTTTACGTTTCCTTTATACATTACACTCGATATCAAAAGTTGAGTCAATTGCTTGTATTTCATGCTCTATTTCCCTCCGAAAGCTAAGTTTAAATTGAGATATTTTAAAAGTGAGCGGCGCCAAGCGTGTTAGTTTGGTGTATTGCATTATCAAGCGTCATAAAAATGCCTAAGAACTGGGAAAAATAATGCACTATTTGAGAGTATGGGAAACTCGTCTAGCGCCCGTGGCTATAAAAACTTTTATTTCATGTTGTGAGAGAAAGATCACTTCATCCAAAGTGATACTTAGAAATTAGTTCATGTTGATATTTCATATGTTTTGAACTTATTACTTGCTTAACAGCTATCAGCTCAGGTTGGTTGCAATAATTTTATAGGTAAAGTAAAAGTTGAAGTTACATACTTACTGTAAACATTGTATAAGTTTGACAAACTGCACCATATAAGTGCTATGCTATCATTACTGACGCAAAAGTGGTTTAATGATGAGGGTGCTTTGTAGTAGGTGGAAAAATCCATCAAGTTCCAGAACTATGCGGCACTATTATTGAAGCAGCCTTGCTGCGTGGTTGCTTAAGGAGAAACACACCCATTTTTTTTCCATATTACTATTGGCCACTGAATCCATTTCAATTTTTACTATTAATTGCAAGACATAATTCCAATAAAAAGAGGTTCACCATACCAATTAATGATGTCTTAATTTTGTACTCTCATACAAATTCTATGAGGTATTTTGTTTTCACAGCTCATTAAAAGTTTTAAATTTAACTCCATAGTGCACATCTCTATTGGGACACCTAAGTAACTCAAATCATTAGAATTAAAACAAAACTTTGTCATCACTCCTGCAAATGCTATTGTAAATTTAAATTTAGCATTATTTTCAAAATGTGAGCATTTGGTTTCTCTTTTAGAACTCTTTATGTATTTAGTTCCTGCCCCGAGGTATTATGATCAGGGACAGGGGAGAATGGCCTGAACTAGTATACCTACTAGTAGTAATAATTTATATTGTATGACATGTATCAATGTTTTAGTCTTTCTAGATTTTTACAATCATCATAATTTTCAGGACCATCTTGTTGTCCTATTTTTATGCATCATTTACTTACTTCATATTAACATACTAATGACTGAATAATCAATGAATGAATAATAAAATTAACCTCAAGATTCTTTTAAATGACTTCACCCACATGTGGTTTGGTTCAAGGAGAACAAGCATCATGGTTTACACAATATTACCATGACTGTGACAAGTTGTTTGTTTTACATACATGTTGTAATTTGATAATTTTATAGTTATTATTAAAGTAGCTAGACATACTTAACAATGGTGTCTAGTTGCCACTGCACCCCAGGGACACCAATCTGTAATATTTATATTTGAGGTTAGCCACCCAACTCATTGCTACCCTGGAGGACCAAGTATGATTGTATATGAACTTGAACTTTTGTATATGAAAGCCAAAAATGCTCTTAGATATTCAAACGATTTATCTTTACCACAAATTAAATAATAACTTGTAACATGTACCTACCATAAAGTATATTTTGGCAGTTTTCTCAATATTCAAATAATTTTGTTGTGCTTCTTCTTTCTCTGTGTCCTCTTCCTAAAGGTTATGTGGAAGAGATCACTCGGTTTGCCTCTTGGTACTGTACCTGTGCTCCTTGCAGATTATACTGCTGCTTTGTGTGCAATGTAAAGAGTATTCTATCTATCTGCCAATCTATTCTTAGATAGAGATAATTTCTACTTTGTTAACACAAAAAAGTTGTCAGACTACCAACTTTAAAAAATGCATATAATGCAATAGAGAACTTTTAGTTTGCATATTCAAAACTGGAATGTATGTGTAGGAGTTTATGCTTGGTCAACAGCTTTTAAAATTTTTGCAAGAATTTCTTATAGCTGTAATTTGCCACAACTTGTCTGACCAGATTTTATATTATTTGCCCGGTTAGCAAATAGTGAGTTATGCCTTGTCATTATATGTTGTTGAAAAAAAAACAATTTTGCATTAAGTAAACAACTATCATAACCGTTAAGTGACAGGTATGACTTTATTTTATTTCACGGTTTTATTACAACTTTCCCCGCCCCATCAAATTCTTTTTTCCCTGCTAACTTTAATCTCCTGATCTACCCGATATGTACCCAATTGATGTTTTTTAAATGTAAATTGTGGCCTTTTCCAAGGTTCGCACTGTCTTCACAGCAAATTTCATAAGAATACGTCGGGTAGTTTTTGCTTGATTGGGTAAAATTTCCGTCGACCCAACCACACAAACATTATAATTGACTTGTATAGTAAGTAGGACTAGATAATTTTAAGAAATACGAGGATTGGCCTGCGCTCACGTTATATTCCTTTGTGTATCCCATAGGAACCGCGCATTTTTTCGAGATTAAAAATTACCTATGTCACTTTCCGGTACATAACCTATCGCTATGCAAAAATCACCTCAATCCGCTGCATTGTTGCAGCTTGAAAGAAGGAAAAACCAACGAACACACTTACACATTTATAATATTAGTAAGGAAGTAAGTTATAATTATACTTTGTTGTGTTAGTATAAACCATATTTGTGTAAACCAGTGGAATTACCTCTGTAGTGTATTGCATCTTAAGAAATCAGGATTTTTACACGAAACATGCTCAACTTGCCCTTACTCAAACTTGTTACCAATCATTGAAAAATAAAAAAAAAGGTCTTTTTATTTGAATCTTTTAAAGAAATATATGGGAGCTAATAAAATAACCATAAACCTACGTGTTATTTTATTCAAAACTAGGGAGAGCTCGTTTCCTTGCGTAATGTTCAGAAAATTTTAAACAGTGAAAAGGGGGTAACTTTAAAACCGTTGATTATGTTTAGATGAATAGTATGATAAATAGCATATTCCATTTAATTATTGACCTAAATTTCAATATTACAGACAGACACTCCAATTTTATTTATTGGTAAGATACAAGTGCCCACGACAGCGAAGGACGGACATAGCCAGGCATTCCTAATCGGCAAGCGCAAGGTATGGCTAGTTCAAGGCATTTACCTATATAAGTCAACAATCAATGTTCGTAATGATCTAAGGGTCCATTCAAATCAACGTGAAACTTACGCGGGATCTAGTACCTAAGTAATTTTTGAGAGAACAAAATGGCGATAATAGTTTTCGCCCTTTGTCGTTGTCAAAAACTAGGTACTTATATAAAATCAGAATATGTCTAAAATGTTCGTAATTATATTGTCTACAAATTATATCGAAGCAAATGTTTCAAAACTCTACCTAGACTTTTACAATCGTTGAAAATGTTAGAATATGCGAGTGAGAGAGATGCGAAATGTAATAGCCCTCTTAAACGTAAAAAAAAAAGTTAAACAAACTTTTTATATAGTAAGTAATTAAATGTAAAAAGCGGTAGAATAAAAGGCATTTTATTTTATTTACAATAGGTTCCTGCTTCAACTAAACCCGGCCCAGCGATTCGAATAATCCGACACTCCCGGGTTTGTTTGCCAGCCGCGTTGATTTACAAGAATTACTGGCAGAGCAGGGACAACTATATTTTAACAAGTCTGCGTAATTAATGGTTAGCTGACTTTCAGTTTTCGGACGTTGATGTGCAAGGTAGTATACGTTCCACCTGCAATTCGCGACACTTGGGTTCATTTTCCAGGCGCACGATACTTAGCTTACAGCTAACACTTACAACCAAGAATAAGCTAAGATAGAGCTTCTCACGAATCCGTGTCATAAATCACCGCATTCTTGTCGCGGCCAATCCGCCTCAGTGTGAACGCAGCCTTAAGATATGAGTGGTATTCGGCCATTGGTTTCGCCGCGTAACCGAAGCAAGGCCGCGTGCCCTGTTACCGTATCTGCATATCTTGACATTAGTCCGTTTAAAAGCTGTTGCTAATAGGGATACGGGACGGGGTTTTAGAAGGTAGTCGCAATCGCAACCTTCACTTCGTTCAGCATCAGCACCATGCTCCTGCGCTCACCTTTATGTCTACTCTACTTTGCCTGCAGTTCGCCCGTGTAAAATGCTTTTATCCATACACAAATTCAACCTCTATTCAGATTTATATTTGGAAAAAAAACTAGAAGTAGTGTATTGTAACGTCGTCGTCCGCACCCATATCTATTCTACCGCCTTTATTTGGAATTTGATCTGTATTTCTCCGTCTCGCTAGGTCTATTTTAGTACAGAGGATAACTAACCAAGTAATCTACCTATAGTAAAATTAATTGCAGTTAATTGCTCCACTCTAATATAGTAGGTACAACACCACAATAAAAGCACGGGTGTATTTTATAGAAATTTCAGTTAGTTCTGTTGAATAGAGTAATAAAATTTCTCCCTAAAGTGTCCGCCATGTCCTTAATTGTGTTATCATAATGAGATGCTATTACTTAGAACTACTTGACGATTAAAATGAGGTATTGAGCAAGAAGCCTTAATTGAATTAGAATGGCTCTGAACTAAAACTACGATTAGGCAACGTAAATCGCGGTCGGCTTGTAAGTTAGCGTCAATTTATTACGAACCATAAGCATTTTAATATGCTGAATTCACGCAAGTTGTGCGAGGATAATCTACTAAATGATATGTCCATTACTTGATACAGTTTAACCGTGGTATCTGGTCTGTGTGAATATGAGGTGTGAAGTATAAGGATGACTTGCACCACTCGTCGATGATTGAAGATTTTTATCCGTGTTCCTGTCGTGTATCGCTTGATTTACCCCTTCTTTCCTGTTTCGGAAGGCGAAATGTGGAATGAACTACCTTCTGAAGTATTCCCGGCACAGTATAATATTGACATTCCATGTCTCAAGGAGGGTGTGAAACGAATCTCGCAGAGCCGGCAATGCACTTAGAATCTTTCTGGTTTTGCACGTGTCCAAATGCGACGGAAATGACTTAACTTTAGCATCTCTGTTTGCCTGTCTATGTCGTAAAAAACTTTTTTTTTTAAAGTAAGTAATAACAATACTCCGATTGATAAAAAAAATACAATAAATCAGCTGGCGTACGGTTGACCGAGTTTCTGTCATAAGAACAGGCCCAGACTGAAAATCGGTGTCGTATTATCGTGTGCCCA